>VZRF01011055.1:425907-532421 GCA_013396875.1 Vireo altiloquus
GACACAGCATGGACACAGCATGGACACAGCAGGGACACAGCATGGACACAGCATGGACACAGCACGGACACAGCATGGACACAGGACAGACACAGGACAGACACAGCATGGACTCAGCACAGACACAGGACAAACACAGCACGAACACAACATGGACACATCACGGACACAGCACGGACACAGCACGGACACAGCATGGACACAGCATGGACACAGGACAGTCACAGGACGGACACAGCACGGACAGAGCATGAACACAGCACAGACACAGCCCGGACACAGCACAGACACAGCATGGACACAGCATGGACACAGCATGGACACAACACGGACAGTGATTTATGGAAGGGGCAGAGCGGATGAGATGGGGCTTTCGAGATACGTTCACTGGGTAAATGTCAGTGGGCAATGATTCACTTGCTCCTTCTGACCCCTAATACATCTTAGCCTTGGAAAGCACTGTCTGCCACAGAGCGTGGCCAAGCAGCGTCTGCAGAGCAAAGGTTTGTCACCACGCCAAGGGGTGGCTCTGGCAGCCCTGTCAAAGCCCAGGACTTCATCCTTCCACACGCTGGGGAGGTGTTTGAACTTCCTTTGTTCCCCAGCTGAGAACAACTGTCTCGCCTGCTGTGCCTGGCACAAAGCTCCACCATCCCTGCTGTCAGCTTGCCAAAACCCATGCAGGAGCTCCACCTGCAGCGCTGGAGGTGTGTGTTGGAAGTTGCAGGAACACGTGTCCTGCATGGATTGCATCCCCAAAGGCAGTTGTGCTTTCTCAGTGTGGAAATCAAAGGCAGAAAATCCTCACTTCGTGATGAAATCTCAAGTTATATAGAATGCTGAAACCCTCTTCTCCCTGCTTCTGCATTTCTACTCCATACTTCCTCATGATACCACATCCCTATGTCAGCTCTCTCCTTGGGGCATGCAGCCACCCTCTTTTCAGTCTTATTCCAGTGTCTGAAGGTCTACATGACCTTGGGTCTTACACTCAACCTGTATTTTTCAAGAAGCATCCTTTGTGTGGTTAAAGTCAATGCTGCATGCCAGTTTATAGCTGATGGCACTTTTGGAGCCATTGTTTTTAGCTGCCAAAAAAAGTCAGAGAGAAGAGGGAATGCGTATAAACCTGAGTGTATCTAGGTGAGAGTGCACTTCTGAACCACACCATGGTAGCTTGTGAGCAGCTAAAGGAGATGCTGTCACACTTTTCACATGGCTGCCCCTCAGCTGCGGGAAGAAGCAGAGAAGGAAATGCTGGGTCTTGGCTTTCAGGGAAGGCTTGTGTGCGACAGCAGCATGGGTGCAAAGAGCCATCTCAGCAGGACCAGTGCAGACAGAAGTCCTGCACGTGTTACACTGAAGTGGTAGTAGTTGAGAGAGCCTGTTACAGTCCATATGTTGCAGTTTTATGAGCCCAGTTCATCCAGCTGCAGGTTCTTCCCCCAAGAGGGACATTTGGGAGTGCCTGTTGCTCCTCCACATCATCTGCATTGCCTGCTCCTTATTTGTCAGAGAGAAGAAGCCACTTTTCTACCACGTTGGTGGTTATTTGAGAGATTTGTATGTGTATATCTGAACTACCTTGAATAATTTACCAGTTTCCAGGGTTAAGAGGGAGATTTATGATGTTTCCTTCTGGCAGGCAGCTGCTGATCTTGATTCCCCTGAAGAAACAGTTGTGCTAACAGCTCCTTTCTCAGAGCAGCTCCTCCAAGTTCCTGTTGTTCTGAGCTAAATAAAGCAGTGTTGATGTGGTTTAAAATATAGAGAGGTCTGCCTCTGATCTAGTTACTGAGGGGTAGCACAGCCTGTGAGGAGACAAACAGGGTTTGTCACCGTTCAAAAAGCAGAGTCCCATCCCACCCACCCCAGCAGAGCTGGGTGTGCACTGGGCAAAGAGTGATTTCCTTTGCTCTTCCAGAAAAGGTCCCCATAGTCCTTAAATCAGACTGAACTGGCAACAGAGCTTAGCAAAAGCTGAAATCTTTCCTTTTGCAAGTATTTGAGATCTGAATAAAACATAACAGAGACCTGAATCTCGGTAGTTTAGTGAGCCAGACAGATTTTCCCCATGAATTAGAAGAAACCAATATAGGGCTATGTACAGAGTACCTGAGAGATGGTATTTTCATAGTGATTATCTTGAGCATCCCAGGCTGCTCTGTGCTCAGGGAAACTGAGGCTGAGGAGGGAATATTTACATCTCTAGTGAAGCACTGCACTTGTCTGGCTCAGCTCACAGGGGAAAGGGAGAGTGAAGTGTGATGGTGGTCCCCAAATTATTGCATTGACTCCTCTGGGCATTGACTCTGGGGTGGATGGGGATATTCCAGGTCCAGCTTCTCCTTTGATCCCGTGTATTTGGTTTAGCTCTAAATGTTGATGCTTTTTCTTTCACCCCTCTCTTTAAGAGCAACAACATGCTCTAGCAGTGGTGTCAGTAGTGTTGGGCACAGAGCAGTTAGGGCTGGGTTTGAACATGCTCTGGTGTCTCTCACCCCATTCCTGCTCATGGACTGTCCCCATGGACCACTGACACTTGTTGATGCTCCTCTCAGCTTCGCATTTTATTCCTAGATGGGCTGGGGTGGCTTTTGGCTTCATCTAAACTTAGAATTTCAGCAGTGTGAATGGTGATTGTGTTACATGGAGTGTGCTGTGAATAGTTGTTTTGTGCAAGTTCTTGTCAGCAGGAGTTGTGTCCAGGAGTTTGCCTTTGAGGGTTGAGACTATTTTTTAATAAAAGAAAATTGATTAAAAATGGGTGGAGGGAATCCTAGCTATGAACGGCAAAGAGTGAACGGCTATGAACTCAAGTGCCCTTGCAGCTTTGAAACACTGGAAATTTCGTGTTTCTTATTTTCATAGATCCAGCTTTTAGAGCTGGAGTCACAGGCACGCTCTGCATTGATCTAGAGTGACCCTGCAGCGTTCACTCAGCAGAGCATCCCCCACAATGTGCTCCCCCTTAGTGTTCCTGCACTCCCCTGTGCATCCCCCTGCCTCACCATCATCTCCTGCTCGCTCCTGTTCCTGCCCTGGCCACTTCCCTCTCTGCCAGAGAGTGCACCAGGCTGCCTTTTGAAAAGAAATCCTGTGAATTAATGGGAACATATTGCTATTATTTCATATAATCACTTTATTTGTAAAGCACAGGCTGCAGAGGTACTCCCGCTGTTGAACCCAAAGCAGCAAATCTATCTATATATCCCAGTCTATACTACATTATGAACAGATGGGTGAAGAAAAAAAGCAATAAAAACAAATAATAAGAAAAGTAACAATGATAGCAATTTTAAAACACTCCTAGGGAAAAAAAAAAGAGTTTCCCCATTTTTTAAAAAGCAGTGTGAGATTGAACGAGCTGCACTGCAAGTGCATCCATCCTCTAAGTTCACATGTAAACATCTCCCAGCAGAGGAAGAATTGCTTTTTTTCCAAGTGGCCGCTTTCTCACCTTGTGCCTGTTACAGAAGCAATCATTAGAAACCTGGGTGAGATGTGTGGGGTTTGGAAGCATTTGGGGATTTTCTTTGATTTTTTTGGAGTTCCCGGGGAGACAGAGGCCATGGGGGTGAGAGGGAGGATGGGGCCTCCCTTGACAGCTGAGAAAACTCAATGGGAAGTAGCAGTCTTCTCAGAAGCACCTATTTGTCCACATAACTTTCTCTGAACATTATTCTTCTGCCTCTGCTGCAGGAGGAAACCTTGGTTATGAAGAACAGTAGAGAGAAACTACCATTGATCTCATAAAAAAAGAGAAGATATTCAAATGTAGCCTTCACCCACGACTCCAGCGAGCTCAAAGTAGAGGAAATTTAAAACATTTATGTTGCTCTGTTTCTGAGGTCATAAAACACAAGCAAACGGTCTGGCACTGGATGCTAAATTTCTTAAGGAATTTACTTTAATTAATTAAACTAGTAAACCAATTAATGGATTTGCTTGTAAATTCTTAGAAAATTAATTCTGTGCCCAAAGAGTGTTTTAAATCTGCGAGGGAGGCTGTGTATTTCATACAGAGCTTGAATTCCCGTTTCAGCTGAATCCAGCTCAGCCCTGAGAGAGCTGGAGACACAAGTGATGCATTCATAATACTCGGACCTTCCTCCAAAACTGGCTCTTCCCATCAGCTGAATCCGGGGAGGATTTGCAAAATAAAACCTGTGCTGCTGCCACAGCACCCAGCCCCTGTGCTTGCTGCTCTGCTACAGCCTCGCCTGGCACCCCTGGCTTTACGTGGGATGGGGATTGATGTCCTTCCCGATGCCTCCAACTGGCTCCTTTGTCTGCCATCGCTTCCCTCTTTGATCTGTGTACCCTCAGTGGTACCTCAGGTGCACAGGAGGCACCAGGTAGCTCCAGTAAGCAACAGGTCAAAGCCCTGAGTTTGCTGAAGAACAACCCAGCCAAAGTGAAGATTTAAACAAAAGCTAATTCACTTTTCCATGTGGGAACCTCGTTTCAAATCCCTGCCTGGCTCAGGGATGACAGGAGCATCCTCTGCTCCTTGCACTCCTCACAATCCGAAAGGACCCAGACATGGAAAGTTTCATCATCAAATGTGTCCAGAGTCCTGAGAACATGAAATCAGAAGGAAGCAAGTTCCCTGGGGCTCTCGGCAGCTAAAGCCATGTTCTCCCCTCATGTGCCAATCCTCCACTTTGGATCTTGGCATCCTTTGCTTGAGGAATGGGCTTCTGCCTGGCACCACCCGTGCTGTCCCACCTCGGCTCTGATGGGAAGCAGAGCTTCAAAGCAATTAGGAATGGGGGTATTTTGAAGAGGAAAATGGCAGGGGAAAAAAAATTAGCATTTGCACTGTGATGTTTTTGCTGTTTATTAATAAACAAGCCGCTTTCGTGCCTCCAGAGGCAAGAGAGGCTTCAAGCATTGCTTATGTCTCTTGCATTTAGCTTTTTTTTGCTTGTTTTATATGTTACAGGAGATTTGTAATGTCTTCCCACATGTTGAGCTTCCTTATTTTCTTGAGAGCATCTCTGGAATAATTCCTCTGGAGGTTTCAGCTGTGTGCTGTCAGGCTGATTTAAACACTTTAGGGATGCAGGGTGGATCAGTGCTCATTGGGAAGGAGTTATGCTAATTAAGAACAGGTCTGCTTCCTCCTACAGAAGTGGCAGTGACTTCAGAGATTGGAGTTTTCATGGAGAGAAAACCCTTGTGCAGAGCTCCCACCACCTTGGGTGGTGTTGGTGACCCTGCTGTGGGCACCCCTGTTCTGTGCTGGCAGGACAGGCTCTTCCCAGGATGGTCAAACCCCTCGTCTCCCCAGCACCACGTTTGTCACTGGGCAAGGCTCACACAGGGGTCCAGGACGGGGACATTGGAGTGCAGGACTCAGGAACACTGTGTGCCGAATGGATGGCATGTCCTTGGTGCCAAAAGAGGCTTCTCAGTGACACTGCTCCTGTGGCACGGGAGGTGAATTTTAACCCTCTGATATTGATGGGCTTCTTCTTCTTTCCCTTTAGGCCTCCAGCTCCTCCGGTGGAAAAATGCAGCTTCTGGAAACGGAGTTCTCACGAACCATCCGGGAGCTCATCGAACTCCACCTGCTGCGCCAGGACAGCATCCCAGCCTTCCTCAGCGCCCTCACCCTCGACCTCTTCAGCCGCCAGACCATTGCTTAGTGTCCCACTGCCAGCTGCCAGACAGGGCTTTGCCCTCCTGGGCAGGACACTTGAGGTAGCGAGGAAAAATTCTTGTGTCCACCA
This sequence comes from Vireo altiloquus, assembly GCA_013396875.1. Classification (NCBI taxonomy): domain Eukaryota; kingdom Metazoa; phylum Chordata; class Aves; order Passeriformes; family Vireonidae; genus Vireo; species Vireo altiloquus. The sequence goes on from VZRF01011055.1 coordinate 431,646, forward strand.
CCCTTAATTTGTGGTATTGGGTTGCTTCTGTTTTGCAGGGAACTCCTTCTTCCCCTTTCTTTCATGCTGAGTCGCAAATCCCACCAATTCCTCTGAAAAGCATAACTTTCCTCATGTGGTAGGGCAAGTCTAGCTCCATCCCAGGGCTCTCCTGTGCCGGGATCCAATCCCTGCCTTTGAACTGGGCCTTGTGTTCATCACTACCTAGATTCTCAGGATCTGTCTGGGAATATGGTGGGACCTGCTGGTTTGAGGAGCCCCTGCATCACCATTCACAGCTTTTCCCAAAGGTATCCCCCAAACCTGGGCCCCAGCAAAAAGACAAACCTGCATGAGGCTGGTGTTTCCTGCCCCATGGTTGTCCTCTTCTAATGGGAGTCAAGGGCTCGTCCCCAAGGACAGAGACCCAGGGAAAGTCTCTTGCTCTTGCAAACATCTCATCACCCAGCAAGGTTGAAATTATTAAGATATCAGTGACCTGAGTCTGCCATCACCCAGCAGACAAGCATAAGCATGAATAGCCATTTGAAGCCCCTCTACCTATGTTGTCGCCTCTGTGGCTCTGTCACTGCCATGCTTTTGGTTCCTCCCCAAGGCTTTAGGGCTCTTGGTTACCTCAGGGCTGTAGACTGTAGGAAGGGAGCAGTTTGGGCTGTATTCAGTACTGGTGGCTTTAGCCTGCTGCCCACCACCACCCTGTGGGTATCTGTTTTGGGAGGTCTCCCTCCTCCTGCCCTCCATGGAGGGTGGAGCATTCCCAGAAGTCTGACATTTTGTGTTATAATGGATGTAGCTCTTCTGTCGTAACAATAAAGTGTCACTTCCCAAACTGGGTGTATGACTCTTATTTGGGATGCACACTGTGCCTTGCTGTGCTCTCCCACAGCTAGAGACCAGATCAATGATCTGATGTGCTTTGCAGAGGGAGGACATAATTATCTCTGTTTTTCCAGGCAGGTCTCATTCATAGAATTACAGAATCATCAATGGTTTGGGTTGGGAGGGACCGTTGAGATCATCTAGTTCCAACCCCCTCTGCCTTAAACCAGATCAGTTTGCTATAAACTTCTGTGTGTATTGATTTCCTCCTGATTCCAGCAGGAACTTCCTCCCTAAGCTTGGAGAGAAGGTAGCAGTGAGCAGACTAGAAAGTTAGCTGAGATACTTGCAGTGACTGCAGGGTTGGCCAGGCTTGCTGGCGACCTGTTGATGTGTCTACAAGCATGGAAAACATCTGCCATGGACCCCCTGATCAGAGGTGGAGGGACAAGCACGAGATCTGGGGAGGCTGCAGCCCTCATCTCCCCAACCCTCCTCTCTGTAGGGAAGTGCCATGGCAAAAGTTTGTCATTTTCTCTTCTGCTTGAAGAAGTCCTGGTGGAAGATGAATTGCTGGGCATGCTGTGCCAGGGGAAGGCTGCCTGATTCATATGCACGGCGTGGCACGGAGAGTCGCCTTCCCCAGTCATGGGGAAAATGAATCATGACGTCAGCCGCATTCAGCGCCGCCGCCAACACAATAGCAGATCCTGCCTGCCGCGGAACATTTTTCTCCTGGCTCCTTGCAGGAGAAATGAAGTAATTAATAAGTTTACAATAAACCCTCTATCTTAGCAAAACACAGGTGAGGCGAGAAGCGATGCTGGAGAGCGACAAGGGAAAACACGTTCTGCCCGTTGGAAAGTTGCCTCCCGAGAGGGAAAGGATAATAAGTTGGAAGAGAACACACAGTAGGCTTCCGAGACGCCTCCGGTGGGGAGGAGACATGAATTACTGCTCTGCTCCCTGTTCTCCCAGCAAGACTGATTTGTTCAACTAAGTTTAATACAGCAGCGTGGCTGGGAGAAGTGTGTGGTGAGGATGGGTGCTTGGCTGGATGTGCTGGCGTGGTGCAGCACCTGTCCATGGCTTGGGAAGCTGCTGGGTGACTGTCCTGCTTTGGCCAGCAGCATCCCTGCCCTGCCCGTGGCGTTATGCTGCTGCACGGTGAGCTCAGAGGGCACTGTGTGGAACTGGGACTTCTGGGAAGCTTGACTTCTCTAAGGCTGACAGATGGAAGCCTGAGAGTTGTTCACGTGGAGATGTGACCATTGCAAAGCCACTTGGGCCACCTGTGGGAGATGGAGAGGAGGAGCTGAGACTCCCCAGTTTCTAGTTCCAACACTGAATTCAGGATGAAGCCCCAAACCTGTGCCCGTACCTGACACCACAGCAGCTCCCATCTCTGCCACTGTCATTATCCTGCTTGTCTGAGCCAGGAGGGAGCTGCAAGGAGTGACTGTGACACTGAATTTCGCAGTGATTGCTCCTTTCTTAATGAGCTATATGGGCTCAGCAGCCCATCAAAGGCACTGCCACCACGTTCACCACTCCCTGCATCCCCCTTCCAGGGGTGCAGCCCCTGGCAGCAGTGCAAACAGAGATCCTCACCCCAGGTGGTGAGGGCACGATTCCCATCTGGGTTTGCCTCATCACTTGCAAAGCTCCAGCCTTGTTTGTGGAAAATCCTTTTAGAGAATCTGGGGAGGTGGGTAATAAATTTGCAGTTGGTTGGCAAGGAGAGGCGGGAGCGCTCACAAGCGTGCGTGTGCTCGCTGGGTTTCTGTGCACGCTCACTGGGTTTATGTGCTGTAGGCTGTAAAAATATGATTTATTGGTGCATGGCTGCAGGAGTGTGTGTGTGTGTGTGTGTCAGGGCTCCGTCTCATTTGCAGTGTTGCCTGAGTCTTCACTCAAACTGCTCGTGAGTCCTCATTCCTCTGCACATCATCCCTGTGCATCCATGTGCCTGTGCAGACACCGAACGGGCACAGAGCTGTCAGTGCTGCCATGCAGTCTGGGAGCAGCAGAGCTCTGGGCTAAGGCAGGTTTTGCCAGATTTGTGCCTCTCCTAAAAGTGCATCTCTGAACCTGGAGCCTTTTGCTCCTGCTTTGTGTCTCCTGGCTCTTGGTGTTGTTTGCGTTGTCCTGGAAGTGTGCCATGCCTGAGAAGGAACCAGGGAAACCCTTTTTGGATGAGCCATGAGAAATTTGGAGTTTGTAGATGTCAGTTTTGGATCTTCTCCATGTAACACTATAGGAGGAAGGGAAGGAGGAGGGGGAAGAGCCTGGAGCCATGATGGAGGTGGGTACCCAGAGAGTGAAGGGCAGGAGCAGAGCAGGGGATAGAGGGAAGGAACAGGGTGCTGGATGGAAGGAGAAGCCATCATTTCCAAACATCTGCAGTGCTGGCCTTGCTGTCGGTTCTGCACTGCTCCCCTCCCCTCGCTCAAACACTGAGCAGCACCTGCCCTTTTCATTTCCCAGCCCAGCAGTGGGCTCAGAGGCACCTGAGAGGGGTGTGAGTTGGGCTGATGGGCAGATGTGTCAAAATAAACCCCAGGAGGGTGACAGGCAGGAGCCTTCCTCAGACATCACCGAGGTGATGCCAGACCCCGTCGGGCTGTGCTGCTTGGGCTGGGAGAGGGCACGGCCAGGGCAGGATTGGTTCTGCTGGAGCTTTTAGCTGTTCAGAGATGTTGGGGAAACAATGATGGTGTCTGATGCCAGGTGTCTGTAGCTAACGACAGGAGCTGGGGAGGACGGAACAGGCTCTCTGTGCTGGTGTGAATCACATTCCTGCTGCCTGCTGTGACAGCAGATTCGGGTTTAATAGCAGCGCTGCTAAAACTTGCATGATATTTAAAAGCTACAAAACGCACCCACTCTGATCATGGGAGGGATATTAAATAAATAAATAAATAAATAAATAAAAAATCAGCAAAGCTTTTTCACGAAGTCTTTTTTAAATATTAAAATCCCATCCTTCCCAACAGGAAAGCTTTTTTCAGGCTAAGAGGAAAGACTGAACGGCATCTGATGATATCGCATTGACACAAGTGTCTAGAAAAATAGGGTAGGAATGTATGATCTGTTCTGAAAAAGGAACCATAGCTAATAGGAAATATGCTGATGCTACTTTTAATTTCATGACTCAGGTTTACTGCAAAATTGATGGAAATCTGTGTTGGAGCTTGGTTACATTTAAAAGAGTTCTCGGCTGCTTGGGGGTTTTCCAGTTCTTGTTTCTCTTTTGGGGGATTATTATTGTGAAATCTTTTGGTACTGTCGGGGTTTGCAGATGTTATTTGAAAGGACAGGAGAACGGTCTTTTATCCAAAAGAAAGAGGAGATTTTTGCTCCAGAAAGATCATTGGCCAAAGCCCAGCCCTGGACAGGCCATCCCAGCGGCTCCTCCTGTTCCTTCCACCCACAGTGTCTGTGTCTCCAGCCTTCCTTCCTTGCCTGTTTTCCCTCAGAGCAAGTACAAGGAACAAAACAGAAGAAAAATACACTTTGAAGAAACTGCTGCCATGTAAGTTAAGGAGCACAATGGCAGCTTCTTGCTGCTGGCGGTCTCGGAAGAAGCCCATGACTTTTGTCTCCACCCAAACCACATTCCTCCACCAAAGCACATTCCCTCAGGTTGTGTCAGTTTTCTTCTGCTTCCCCATCACGGGATCAAGCCTCTACCAACCCCTTCATCTTCCCTGTGCTGCTTCCTGGCCCAGGCTCCAATGCTGATGAGTTTATTAGTGTTGCTAATTTTACCTGACGCTGCTTCCTTCTCTTCATGACAGGTTATGTTTTTTTGAACTCTCCAGCTGACTGATTGAGCTGTCTTTAATATTCCCTGTTTCACTTTGAATTCTCTTTGTTGACTGTTGCTTGTTGTGGTTTGGGTTTTTTTTTCTTTAATCCTTCCACTGCCTCTTTTTTCTTCCTGGTCCTTCTGATGCTTCTTCAGCCTGGAGCAGAGCCAGAGACCATCAGGAGGTCATTGAAACACAGACGGCTGTAGGATTTAAATAAGGACTGGATAATTTTATGACCATTAACAAGGCTTGCTGCTATGCAAGCTAAAGTAATAAGGGCAATCATATCTCATGGTTCAGGGAGCAAGTTGATTGCCTGCAGGGACTGAGAAGGTAATTCTGCATCCCTGACTCCCCCCAAAATATGGTACAGTTGACAAGATGCACCAGTCAGGTCGAAGGGCTTGGCTAGAAGGTGAGAGAATTTCCCTTATCATCTCTGTTGTCACACTCCATTGATGTGATCAGAAACTTCTGGTATCAGCGTGGTGGGCAATGTTCTCCAGGCAGATGAAAGGCTCTGAAGTTTGGCAGGTGAGCTTTTCTGCTTAAGGATCATCTGCTGGGTGACATTTGTGCTGCACCATGGCAGATCCTTCACTTTGCTGGTAGCGACTGCCAGGCTGCCCCATAACCAGCACCAAGGAGAGCCCTTCCTAAAAAGAAACACAGACCATGGATGTCACTTGGATCCTTCATTTTGGAGGTGCCTCCTGCTCCCCACTGGCTGTGCACAGCCTCGCACACGGTGGGGTGATGGCGAATCCCACTGTCCCTCCTGCACCCCTTCTCCCCAGCGCAACTCTCCTGCTCCTCCGTGTGCCTGAGCCTTTCCCCAGCTCCTTTTGGAGTCCCACTCCAGCCCCTGGGCGTGCATGTGAGCAGTGTGCTCTGAAGTGACAGCTCCTCCTGCCCTGAGTCCTGGCAGGGCAAGGAACAGCCCTGGAGAGGAGGCGATGGCAAGGAGTGAACCAAATCCTCGGGGAGCCGAGCTGCTCGTGCTGGCAGCTGCAGTGAGGTGAGGAGGAGTGAGAAGGGCTCCCCAGATGGCACAAATCCCTCGGATGGGTCCATCCTGCCAGCTTTGGAGGACTTTGGGTAAGTCTGTAGGTAATGCCAACATTCCGGTTCAGTGCTGGAGTGTCCTGCACTGCTGTCCTGGGCACTAAGCCCTGGCCTCCCACGGGCAGAGCATCCCCTGTGAGGTGCCACCCCAGCCATGGCACTCCTCACCTGAGCCCACCAGGTTGTGCTGCTGTCCCCAGGGGAGGATTACAGCTCTGGTAAGGCACACATTAACTTCGCAAACTCACCAGAAGGCACCAAGTGCAGAATAGATGCTGGGCATCCTAACGACTGATTTTAAGAGATCACTGTGGTGGCAAACCATGATTAACAGCCTGTAGCATTACTTATTCCTTAAATTACATGCAGGCAAAGCCTGGAGGCACAGGATGGATGATGGGCAAGTTAAGAGCCACCAGCACCGACTGCCCAGCTCTGATGGGTGACCACAAGGGAAGTTTGGGTGGTGTGGGCTGAGCTGCTTTGGCTGGCATCTCCCAACTTGTGCTGGCCACGGGCATGGGCAATAGGGGTTCACATCCTGTACCTCATTCCCCCCCCAGTATGGCTGTGGAGCAGCAGTTTGTAGATGCCTCTGCAGAGTCTTGTCGTGTGTCTTCCCTGATAACTTTGCCAGTGCAAAGGGAGTTGTCAGCAAACCTCCCCTCTGCATCCCATGCACAGAGAAAGTGCTCAGGGAGGATGGAAGTCTCACATGGACAGGATGCTCAGCTCTGGCAGATGGGGTGGTTCTATTTGTTTACCCTGAAACTCCAACCCCAAGTGTGTTCCCAACCCATGCAGAGACCCCACGACACCCACAGCACCCCTCCAGCCTGGCTGCTCCTGCTCTTCCTTGCTTCTCTCCTTGGGAGAAGGAGGAGAATGGCTCATGGGACTGAAGCAGGTTTGTTCCCAAGGCCCCCCAAAAGCCACAGCCTCCTCACACACACCCTGTTTCCATCACCGCTGTTTCCTGGCTTCACAGTTAACTCGGGACAGTCCCCAGGTCCTGCAACCAGTGTTAAATGTAATGAATGATCTTGTCCTCCTTGTTTGTCTCCTCTTTAGTGTAACACTGTAATTAGCTTAATTACCAACAGATTCTTTTTTTTTTTTGTAACTTAAAATGGAAATTAAATTTTGCACCAGGTTTTACAGGCTGTTAACGGGAATCGAATAATCAAGCCTGACTCCAAGTCCTTGAAAATGAGTATTAAAAAAGGTCTGAATTTGCATATTCATGTTTTTAATAGGGTTCAGAAGGTATATTTGCAACTGATGAAAAGGATTAATTAGGCTTAATTTGCATAGGAAGAACAGTTTAACCCCTTGCATCCTAACAAGGCAGAGACTGACAATTTGAATTCCATGGTTTGATGCTGGAGAGACACACGGGCTGAGAGCAGTGCCCTGCAGAGCACCTTCCTTCCACTCCAGGAGGACAGAACCAGGAGAATCCAGGATCCCTGCATCATCCTGGTACAGCTGGTCCCCCTGTGCCCACAGCCACCTCCAGGTTTGGCCTCCATCTCTCTACCATGGTGGTTTGTGACCTGGGTCTCCCACAGCAATGCCACCACATCAGGCTTTGAGCTAGACAAGCTGCTCCTCCTGCTGTGAGCTGGGCTGGGCAGCTCTAACACAGATTAAAGAAATCATTTCAGAGCAGCCAGCTCTGTCCCGAGCTGTTCACAGCAGGGCTGCCTGTAGCCAGCACAGGGTGGGAGCACCACGGCTGGTAGGGGCACCAAAACCTTCAATTCCTGATCTCATTTCCAATTTCCCTTTTTTTCTCAGTAAGACTGATCAAACTCAGGGGTTAAAGGCTCTGTGGGAATGTCAGACCAGGGTGAGGCTCAGTGAGTCCTGTCCTGCTCCCAGCCACCAGTGTGTGATGGGTCAGCTGATGACTGCATCCCAAAAGCCTGGGACTTGTGCAGCTTCAGAGAAAGGGTCATAGAACTGCCTGCACCCTGAATCCCAGCTGGCACCTCTGGCACGGAGGAATCAGCAGGGTCTTGCACAGCTCTGTCCAGTTGTGATGTGAGAACAACATAAACCCTGCACATGTCCATGGTGTGGGGAGGTGGAACTGGATGATATTTGAGGTTCCTTACAACCCAAACCTTTCTATGGTTCTGTATAACCCCCTCAAATCAATCTCTTCTCAGCCTGGAATGCAGAGTGGGAACGTTACGCTTCCCGGGGCCCTGCAAAGCTGAGAACAGAGCACAGCTTTGAGTCAGCGCCTGAAAATTGCTAAAAAAGTGGCAAAAAATAAATAAATCAGGCATTCATTTTGCTTCAGCAGGTGGTGTGCTGCGTTCCCCTTGTAACGCTTTGGTGGCGTGTGCTGCTAATTATTTTTGGGGTGGAATTTGCCGTGCGCAGCGCGCGGGGTTCATTAGACAGAGATGGCTTTGAAGTGGCGTTCGGAATTAATGCTGGCATATGTAAATGTTTCCTGTGCCACGGAAAAGCTGGCTATAAATGATGCATGAGGTCCGGCGAGAGGGATGCTTGCTTTGTTTACACGCACCCATCGGGCCTCGTTATGCCGGGAGCAGGCAGAGGAGCATCGGCAGAGCCTTCACACACCGCGGAGCTGCCGCCCGGCTCTGCGTGAGCTAACGAGGCACCTGCAGCCCATCACATCCTCAGCTTCCTCCCCTCAGAAAGGTGCTTAAGCAGCCCATCACGGCTGCTGCTGTCTCTGTGCTCAGTGCTTTCCTCGGGTCCCCCAGATGATGAGGAAGAAGGATGTGTCCTGTACTGTAAACCATCGAGGTCCTGACCTGGATGCCTCTCTCAAGCAAAACCTGACTCAGGGTAGAGGCACTTAGGGGTAAAACTGGGGTGAGGAGTCTCTGCTCACCTCCTCCTGCTCTCACTGGGCTCATCCTCTCAGCACGGGGTCCTGTGCTCACAGCAGAGTTGGGGGATGTTTCATTCAAGAGGAAGAAAACCTGAAGGAACAGAAAGAAGGCACAAAGCCCACAAGCACAGCTGAGAGAGGAGGAGGCAGAGCCTGGGGCAAAAAGCCAGGGGAATGTAAGATCCCTCAACCCCTGTCTCCACCAAAGGCTTTTGATGATGGCCCTTCTGCTGCTGGACATGTCCCTCAAAAGCCAAGTTCAGCCTTATGCCCTGGGGGTGTACTTTATCCCAAGAAGTGCTGTCAGAGATTATTTTTTTTCCATCTCTTCTATAAAGCAGCAGGACCTATCTTGGATCATCCACCAGCAAAGTGGAAAAATAGCATCCTAACATCTTCTAGGAGTTTGTCTCTGCTGCTGGGATTGGGATTGGGATTGGGTTTGGGATTGGGCAGTTTGTGGGTGAACCATTGCCTTCTCCTGGTTGCTTCTCCTGGGACCCCGTGGAGACATCTCCCCTGGGATGGGTCTGGGACACCTGGAGCAGGGTCTCTGGGAGACCTGTGCCCCAGCAGAGCAGGGTCTGGAGCATCACTGCCCCAGAAACAGGGCACTTGTGTGGGGGCAGCTGAGCATCTGCGCAGCTCCCTTCCTCTGGAGGGGTGAGCCCAAGGTTTCAGTGGGTGTCTAAGCTGATAAGGCCAGAAACGATCACGAAGTGGGTGGCAAAGCAGTGGCTGCTTCTTTTGAGTGAGTGACTGCAGCTGGGGCACAATGTGGAGCCTGTGGCAGTGTCTGACACGCAGTGGGTTTGTTGTCCACCCATGCTGGGACTGAACATGTTTCAGGCTGAATGGCTCCAGAGCTTCCTCTTCTTGGCTGCTTCTCTTCAGGCCTGGCCAGGAGCAGCCCCTAGACCCTTGGCCACCCCCAGACAGCTGTGATGCCTTAATGGCTACTTAAAAACAGAGACCAGACAGGAATAAGCGAATAAAGGTAAGTATTTATTTGTAAGGCCTTTAATGATACACCCTGGGAGTACACCCGGTACCTTTTGCCCCAGTGGATCCCGAGATGAACAACAGGTCACGAGTTCTTCTCACTTTTATAGGTTTGGTCTATTTGTATATCAGCATAAATTCACCAATTAAAACTTTAGTTAAGGATGTAATTTCTCCAGGCTTGCCCCCCTGCCCTCCAAGATGTTGGTTTATACATTTTGGGCTTGGTATGGTCTGGATGTCCTTGGAGAGCGAGCTGGAGAGGCTTTGTTATGTCAGTGTGAGCATGAGAGAACAGCACTGAATGAGCTCCAGGGACCTGCAGAGTTACACTGGGCACTGCAGGGTTGGAAAAAATATAGAAGTTAAAACCTAAGGCATCAGCTGGGGGAGTGTGTGGGGCAGCTGCTTGGGCACTTCTCTGCTCCTCCAGTGCTGCTGCCAGGAAAAGAGGCTGGAAATCACCGAGGTGCAAGTGTGTCATGTTTTCTCTGCAGAGTTTATGAAATCGCTTGCTCATCAAACACAAAAGGAACTGTTTGCTTTTTAAGTAAAACAACTATAAAATACTTTCCTCTTTACTGTTGTCCAAAAGGCTGCCTGGTTCCTTCAGCCTCTGTGCTTACCAAGGCCATCAGGTGCACAGGTGGGGTCTCTCCGAGCCCATGTCACCCACCCCATCCACCCAGGGACAAGTGCCCTGCAGATTCCACATCTCACGTGGACATGGGCACAGGGACAGCTCCTGGGCAGGAGACACCAAGTGCTGGAACTGCTGGAAGCCTGACCCCCATCCATGGCATGCTCCCCAGCCAGTCCTCCAGACAAACCCTGTCACAGGTCTGGTCTGGACAAACTCAAGGTGAGGAAGGAAGGAGTCAAGCACGAAGCTGTGACCAAGTGCTGAGAGGATTTTGTATTTTCCTACTTCCCACTGTTTATTTACCAACATGCTGGAGAGCAGTGATCACTTCCTCGTGCCTTATTGAGAAGCTCAGCTGTGAAATAACTAAATGAACCGTCCCTTTTTATTAGCCTTTGGACTGAGCAGAGGAGCAATCAGTTAATGGCTGACCAGGTTTTGAAGACGCTAAGCACATTACAAGTGCTAAGTATTATTATTTTCCCTGCACTGCTTTATTTTTCCCTCTGAATACTCAGTTTAAATAACCCTTTCAATTACATTATCTGGTTTCATGCATTTTGCTCAGATTAAACGTGGTGCCACTTACGATTCACCCACCTCAGTGGCTTCCAGGCCTCTGCAAGTCTCATCCTAACCTTTGCCTCTCAAGCTTGGGCTGACACAGCCTTTGTTCGTGGTCCAGCATCTGCCCCAGCTCTGCTTTGTCTTCTTAATCTCAAATCCATCCACATCACTTTCTGTCGGGCACTTCAACCTCCGGCTCCTTGCTCTTGCATGCTATTTTTCTTTCTTAATAGGGGAACATCTTGCATCCTTTCCCTTTCCTTCCAGCTAAATTAGCTCCCTGGATAAACTGTCTCCTCCCACTTGCTGGCATCTTGTGATGTTTTGGTTTATTCTTCTCTGTGAGGGCTTCGTGCTGTGCTGCCAACCAACCTCTCATCAGACCTGGGGATCTCCACCCATGTACATCTGGGGCTTTGCAGAAGAGTGGGACTGGCTCAGACCTCATACCAGTGGGTGAATCCATCTCCTGACAGCTTCAGAGCAGCTCACAGCCACAGGTGGGCTCCTCTGGGTGTGCTGTTCTCCAAAGCCACCCCAGGGCAGGGACTCCTCAGTCACCTCAGTCAGAGGAGCCTCACAACTGTATCCAAAAGGGTTTCACCATCTCAGGTGGTTTCTGGAGCTCCCAGCTCTGCTCCAGCACCTCCATCTCTGCTTCTCCACTCCTGAAACCTGTGCCAGGACAGGTCTGGTCTTCAGGGCCCAAGTGTGAGATGGTGGGAGATGAGAAGCCAGCCCACCCCTCAGCTCACTGAGCTCCCTGGCTGTGAGCTCTGCCAGGGAAATACATTTGGAGTGGCCGTGCTGGGCACTTGCCCTCCCCAGCCTCTGCTGCCAGCTCCTGGCACATCATACCCAAAGCTCTGGTGTCTGCATATGTCTTTTAGGAGCTGTGATCACCCTGCAAGGCTGGAGGCAGCTGTGGAGCAGCTCAGGGCTTGTCAGCTGTCAGCATGTGAGGGATTTGTCATGCTTGGGGCTGCTGTGCTCCTGCCTGGGATTTCCCAGGCAGAGATGTGTGTGTGTGTGCAGCCTCTGTGGAGGGTGGGAGTGTTGTTACAGCCAGAATGATCTGAGGATATAATTGAGATAAGGTTTGCGTGGAGAGGCAATAAATTGCAGCACCTGAGATGGCTGGGGAAGAAACCCAAAACACAACAGAGTTTGTACACACAAGGTCTTTTGTCAGCCTAAGCTGAGCTGGACAAATCAGGAGTGTTTCAGCTGGATGTTGGCAGAAGGTTTGTGCCCGTGGCCACTTTTCCAGGGAGGAGTTGGGTCTGCCAGCCCCTTGGAGCTACTCCCAAAGCTGCTCTGATGTCACTCTTCCAATCTTACTGCAACACAAATCCCAGGTGGGGCAGGAGGGCACTTTTGGGAGAAGCAGACTTTAAGCTCCAGCTTCGGGGAATGGGAACCTTTGTGTCTTGGCTCCAAGTGTGGTGGAACAAGATTAATTAATTTAGCTGCATGGCATGAAGAGTGCCAGTGTTTACTTGTGAGACCACAGAGGAGCTTTTGCAGTACCCAGGGAGGCCTCCAGCGTCTGGATGTGCTGGGAGCTCTTGGTTGCAAGGCAGGAGATGCCCAAGGAGAGCTCTGCTGCACAAAAGCAATGCTGAGAGAGAGGCACAGATCTAAGAGGCTCCCAGCAGAGACAAGCTGCAGGCACCACACACAAAGTGAGGCATTCCATCACATTTCTGCAGGTCGGGTCAAGCTGGCCAGGGGCTTCTGCAAGGATGGAGGAGGATGTCAAGGCTGGGTGCTGTGGTGGGACGAGCCAGACTGGAGGGCTGCTAGGAAAGCGAGGTGGGAGGAAATGTGGATGTTGTATGTGGGGCTGTTTGCTTCCTTTCACAGCTGAGAACACTGAGGAATATGATAGACCCGGAGGAGAGCCCAGGAGATGAGCAAGACAATGCAGGGGATAGCAGTCACAGATCTTAATGGATGAGACAGACCAGGAGAGAAGAGCTCATTAGAAAAGGGCATTGCTTGGTGAAGGGAGGACAGGCTGTAAGCCATGCAAAAGCTGATAAAAGGCAGAAATGGAAATCTTTTCATCCCAAAGAAAGCAAGGATGGAGTACATTAATGAGCTCTTTAATGGCAAGGCAAGTAAAGGTGAGCAGCAAATGGCTATTGCCAGACAGCTGAGCTGAGTGTGAAAAAACAGATGTTGGTGGGATGTGAGAAGCCATCGGCTCATACAAGAACAACAGCACAGCCATGTGATTAACATCCCCACTGAATTATTGAAAAGGCACACACACAGACTTGGAGACTTGGCAGGCTCCTCTGGTTACTCTGCAGGGACAGGGAGGTTGCAGAGGGATGGAAAGAGGCATGTTCACATCCAATTTGAACCGAAAGGAAGGGCAGCAAAACTAAAGTAGAAACTGACATCTTACTTAGCTACTCCCCACGTGATGAAAATCCACATCCCTGGTACTCCTGTGCCCTCTCATCCCTTGCACAGAAAACTGAGTCCCATGGCTTCACTCTGGATCAGATGGTTTCCCTCCATTAAGTTCTGGGCAGGGGGGAAGGTAGGAATGAGCAAAACTCTCAAGGCAGTGCTTGTATAATCTCTACCACCCTTCTGGTGGTGCTGGTGAGCTGGCTGAGAGGGGTAAAACAGAGGCTGTGACACAGAGGAGATATGAAAAATTGGAATTCAGTGAATTCAGGCGAAGCCAAAGTCACTGCTCCAAGCCAAGGAGTTGGGTTGGTTTCTCCAGCAGCACTGGCCATGCCCACCAGCACCTTCACCACCTTCAGTGCCTTGGGTACTGCTGGCATCAGGGGGCTCGAGGTGAAGGAAATGAAATGTGCTGTGCACCTCTCTCTGGAGAACAATTTCATCTCAGAACATTTACCCAGAAAAACTGACCCAGGGCCCATGGCGGAAAGGCTGTGGTGAGGAAATGGGGAGAGAGGAGCTGGAGGAGAGGCTGGGCCACCTCCAAAGCCCACACCTGCCTGGCCACAGCAGCGATGCAGCCATGCTACAAGCCCTGCTCACGTGCCCTATGCATTTAAGGTAGGATCAGTGCTTTTCCTGGATACACCTTTCCTCCCCTGAAGTCCATCCCCTCCTCTCTCCTCTGCTCTGTCCCCATCCCGTGTCCATGTGCTTGCAGGTGCTCACAGCTCCAATCCTTGGGGGTGGCACTGTCCCCAGAGGGCAGGGCAGAGGAGAGGGACGCGATGTGCACTGCAGAGGAGCTGGAGCCGAGGTGAGCAGGTCCCAAAACGTGCGGCAGGGCACTGCTGCACCCGGGCAGGGCTGATGCTCTTGTTGGTCCTCCCCCTGACGAGCACTCGCAGATGCAAATAAATTCCGACTTTGGCTCCCAAATTCTTGCTCTGCTGGTTGTGCTAAAAATATCCCAACGCAGTGCGTGCTGGCTTCCATCACCCTCATCGATCCACACTCCTGGGTCGGGGCCAGCAGCACCGCAGCGCATCCCTGCCCTGCCTGCCCAGACCCCTCCTCGCCAGAAGGATTTGTGTGGTGAGGCCACTTCCTCCACCCCTGCTGACCCCTTCTCCTGCAGACGAGGGGATTTATGGCTCCACAGCCCGACAGGCAGCCCGGCTGCAGCCAGGGGAGTGTGTCACTGCTCCCGAATTCTGCTGAGCCGCATCCAGCACCCTGAGGGACCTGAGGCTCTCGGGCAATGGAGCTCTGGGTTCGCCAAGACCCAGCCCCTGTTCAAGGGGAGACTGAGCTCCCAAATGGGCAGAGGGGAGCATTTGGAGGGGAGTTGGCTGAGGTGGCTGGGGGTGAGGGAACAGGCAGGAGCAGGAGCTGGCTGGGCTGCCCTGGGCTCTGCTCTGGCTCTGGCATCACCCAGGTGTTGACNAAATTCTGCTGAGCCACATCCAGCACCCTGAGGAGCCTGGAGCTCTTGGTTCGCCAAGACCCAGCCCCAGTTCAGGGGGAGACTGAGCTTGCAAATGGGCAGAGGGGAGCATTTGGAGGGTAGTTGGCTGAGGTGGCTGGAGGTGAGGGAACAGGCAGGAGCAGGAGCTGGCTGGGCTGCCCTGGGCTCTGCTCTGGCTCTGGCATCACCCAGGTGTTGACGCACAGGCTGATCCATAAGCATCAACAGGGCTGGAAGAGACAAGGCTCCCTGGTAGCCCTAGGAAAGGTGCCAGCACCCAGGAAAGCCTGCAGGTCACTGGCTTGATTTGAGCAGAGCCAAGGCAGTCTGGCTGTTGTCTGTGTGAGGGGGATGCATGGAGCACCTTCTGTTCTTAGGGCTCCTGTACATCCTCACTGACCCCTCCCGTGAGATCTGCACCTGGTTCCATGGCCAACTCAGCTGAAGCCATCAGGAGGCTCAAATGCTGGGCAGGGAGGGGAGAGGGGCAGTTCACACCTCCAACACTCATCTGAAGAAGGAGGCAGCCCCCAGCTCCCCTCTCAAGCCTTTCTGCATCGGGGAGGTGGCTGAGCAGGCAGTGCCTGCCACCACTGCCACCCTGTGCTGCTCCACGTTGCTGCCTGTGAACGTGGCCCTTCCCACAGGCCACGCTTTGGAACAGATGGACACACTAGGGCTGGCAGGTGCCCTCAGGAATCCTGGGCTTAAATGGTGCATGTCTATGTGAAGGGATGTTTCTGTCCTAATTTACAAGCTTTTAAATAATATCCAGGCTCTAGATGCCACACAGACTTTGTAACATGTGGCAGGGTCCTTTGCTGACTCTGGGCCAGGGTGAAGATTGAGCCATGGGTAACTTGGCTTGGATTTACTCTCCAGCTAGAAGTTGTCTTTGCTGGGGTGCTGGGGGAGGGATCAGAGGAGAGATTTTTAGTGCTGCCTTGGTTCTGCCCTTGAAGACAGGTGGTTGAGACAACAGCAGTTTTGTGGATTCAGAAAGGGCATCAGCAGAATGCATTTCCATATGGCCCCAGGGCTGTGACTATACTGCAGGGAACTGTGATTTTTTTCCCCCTAGCCTCCCCTCCTCTTCACTCCAACATGCCTGTGCTGTGCCCTTCCTTTCTGCTTGGTGTGGAGCCCTCTTCCTTTGGATGAGTTGGGGCAGCAGGAGCAGCCTGGCTGGACAAGGTATCACTTCTCTTTGCAGAAGCAGCTCGAGAGCCTTGGTAGTTGAACAGGAGACAAAACAAAGAAAAAAAACCACCCAGCAGGTCACAAGTGATGAAATCCTCGCTCTGTCCTCAGAGGGGTCTGTAAAGCAACTGCCTTGGAGGGATGGAAGATGTTGTGGACAGAGTTCTCCAGGCCCTGTGCAGAGGCACTCCTGGAGCTCATCCAGGAGATGGTGGCCCTGGGGACAGTGGGACCTCTTCCCTTTCCTTGTCTGGCTTTTTTCACAACTCATTTTATGGCATTTCCTGCCAAGGGATGTGGACCATGGCTGCCAGGACTGCACCTTGTTTTGGAGGGAGGGCAAGGGGCTGGAAGGTGCTCAGCAGCCCAGGAGCTGTCTGGAGGTCTGTGGTGAGTCCCCACCAACAATGGGGTACTAGGTGATGCCTCAGAGATAGAGGGCCCTAGACTACTTCTAATCCTCCTTTTTTCCAGTTGCAGACAGTTTGCACGTGGGAAGTGTTTAATTTAGAAAGGCCAGAGCTGCTGTATCACATTCCTGTGTCGGTCTCTGTTGGTTTACGACCAGTGAAATCCTGGTGTGAAAACAGAATCGGGCTTTGATTTCATCTGCCCCTGCTGTTTTACACCACTAACAGCTTTGCATTTCGATAGCAGCTTTTATTCGAGGAGCTAAATGGGCTTCGCAGACAGGCAATTAATTAATCGAGCCTCCCCGGCCAGCCTGTGCCCTCAATGCCACAAGGAAGCATTTCCAGATGAGGAAACAGAGGCAGAGGAGGAAAATGAGTGGCCCCAGCTAAAGAGCTGAGCTGGCTGCTGCCTCCACAGCAAGGCCTCGCTCTCCACTGGCTGGGCCACTGCTCCCAGCTCCGTGGGGATGGTCACGATGCCATTTCCAAACTGGTGAGGGAATGGTCTCAGGGCAGGGAGCAACGGAGGAAGGTCTTTGGGTACCCATCAGTGACTGCCAACGCTGGAGGATCTGAGCCTGAATTAACTCATGAGCTGCCACCACTTTGGACCACCCCAGCCCCTTGATAAGGAATCCTGTGAGACCATGAAACAGTGCCAGGAGTGCCCATTACTGCTTCCATCATCCACCCTTGCTGACCAACTCTTATTTCTCCTGGATGGGACCTTGAGCAACTTGATTTAATGGGTGGCATCCCTGCCCGTGGCTGGGGAGCTGGAACTAAATGATGATGACTTTTTATTTTGTAATCCTAGATGATTTTTAAGGACCCATTCCAACCCAAACCATTCTATGGCTCTGTGAGGAGGCATTCAGGGTTTGCAAGGAAAGACTGTTTCAGATGAAGGGTTTGCTTTGGGCCAGGTGCTACAGATGAGATTTGGGGAGGGACCTGCCATGATGGCACTGAACAAGAGAGGAGTGACCCTCAGCTCCCCCCTTCAGGTTCTGTTCACCGCCTGGTGAGCAAGACACAGCCCTGGGAAGCTGCATGCTGTGGGCAGCATCTGGGGCACCTGGAGGAGGTGGAGGAATGTGCCTTTGCTCAGGCAGAGTGAACGTATTCCTGGAGAAATTACCTGCCTTTTATTATGAAATCCTGCTAATGGTTTGTTGTCTACACAAATAACCACGGGGAATGAACTCGCGCACTTCCCAGCCTGCTCTGTGTCTTCCTGGCTCGGCTCCTTTCTGAACAAACATAACCTTTTGCAAGAATACCTGTCAAAATCGCTTTGAAATATTGAAATAACAGCATGGGATATGGTTTGCTCCTGGGCCCTAGTGCTCATCCGTCAGGACTCAGGGTGTCCATCCAAAGCGACTTGTGAGAAGGATGCAAGGGAAAAAGTTCTGGCAAGCAGCAGGGCCTCACAGGGCTGCATTTGGGGAGCTTAGCACCTCACTGTGCTGGCTCCCTGGCCTCCCACACACTCACCTGGGAGCAGGGCAGCTCTCAGACCCTCATGGAGCCCTTGCTTTTTGTTGGTCGTGGGATAGGTGAGACAAAGGGGCTTGTGACTCAGCTGGAGCAGATTGGGACAAAATTGTGTCCTTTGGCCACCAGTGTGGCCTGGGAGTGCCTTCATGGCCTCAACACCTCCCTGCTTACCTCCTAAGGCATCCCTGTGAGTATTTTAGAGATGGGGCAAAAAGCTGTGGAGCCTTGGAGCAGCATTGGACAGTGCTGGTTGAAGGGCACGTGGCTGCCTGGGTGGACCCAAGACACAGAGCCAGACCCTTCCCTTCCAGTCTCAGAGTGCCAAGGGCTGGTTGGGGATCCCCAGGGTGTCTCAGGATGGGCAAGCTGTAAATGCTGAGTGTCTTCTACCTCGAAAGCAAACCCACCCCTCCATTCTCTCCTTCTCCACAGAGCAGCAAGGAGGCTTCATGCTCTAACTCATCACTGGCTCCCCAGCTTGAGAGTGGGGGGATAATCCACCCCTCAGTGGCTGGTCCCAAGGGCCACCACTGCCCAGACACATCTGTTCAGGGGCAGACACCAATACCTTTTAATTTGCAGGAGAAATCTCATTGCATGGTGGCACAACTTAACACAGAGCCCTTCACTTCTCATCCCCTTCCCAGTTCTGGTGGTGATGGTCTCCCACCTGGAACAAGGTGAGGGATTCTATTTTCCTGCCTTTTTTCTTCAATGCACTTAGAAGTGATGAGAACTTGGACACAGAAAACTGGTGGAAGAAATCAAAACCAAGCACTTAAAAATCCAAACACTCCCCCCTCCAAAAGATATCCCATCAACCAACCAACCAACCAACAAAAAAGTCCTTCAAACAAAACTCCATCTCTTTCTCTAAAATCCATGATTAAAACCTGGTACAAACAGGTGAATATAGATATAGATATATATTTTTTTTTTTAGTAGATGTAGTATTGTTTTTTTTTTCTCCTCTCTCTTTCTCATTTTACAGCAAACATTGCAAATATAGAAATTTTCTCTGTACAATTAATGACTTCGGTTTACAATGCAATGTGTGGTAAAACCTTTTAGTGAGTGAAAATGTGAACGGGCCTTCAACCGGGTAAAAGTCTAAACTGGAAGACTCCGTTTGCAAAAACAGCCCAAAAGATGGAGCTCCTTCTGGTCTCTTTTTGGTTTTTGTTGCTGTTTTTGTCGCTGTTGATTTTGGAAGGGAAGGAAGGAAGAACACAAACTGTTCACAAAGAATCCACAAAATCACGGAATAGGGACTCATGCAATGCAATATTGGGAAACGCCAGACCTCAGCTCTCTGCCCGCTCTTTCATTTTCATTTTATATTCAATTTTTTCTTTTTTTCTTATATTTTTTTTAAAAAATCAAAATGAAACAAAACTTTTTTTTTTTTCCACTCCACAGTTTGCTTGTTTTGTAAAGTTTGTGTTCAAATTTGGTGCATGTCTCACCAACGTGAGGACATTTTAATATCTCACTTTATATATTATATAGAATATTTATAGATTTTTCATTATTTGTTCTCTCTTTTATTTTTTTTTTTGATTCTTTTTCTTTTTTTTTTTTTTTTTTTTTTTTCTCTCTCTTTTTTTTTTTTTTTTTTTTTTTTAATTTTATTTTGTTTCAAAGACAGTCTGAATAAAAATAGCTGCTGCGGATTTCTTTTGGTCCAGTTAGTGTGTTAAGTCACGAGTTGTGTGAGGACTCAGGACTTTTGCTGGGCGGAGACGCCCTTCCAGTAGTCTAAGATGTCGTGAAGATCCTCGTCTTTGGCAAACTGGACCTTTTTGCGTAGGGCGTGGCCGGCTGCCATGTACTCCTCCTCGTCTTTGTGCCGCTTGCGGTTGAGTTTGAAGCGCTCCCAGATGCTGTGCGATGGTTTGCAGGTGTACTCCGGGCTGGAGGTGTAGCTCAGGTTGTGGTACTGAGGCGAGAGCTGGGAGTAGGCCAGGTCTCTGGGGCGAGGACGAGTCAGAGGCTCCAGGATGGAGGGTTTCCTCCCGGCCATGCTGTCGTGCTGCTCCCCCGGGTGCGAGCTGGGGTAAGAGTGCCGGTGTTCGCTGTACTGGCGGATCTTCTCCGCCTCCGCCCGCAGGATGGCCGCGGCCGGCGTCACAGTGAGGATGGTGTCGGTGGTGGGGGATGTCTTCTCGATGTATTTGGCTTCGGATTTGTGGCCCGATCCCTCGGAGCGGTAGGACCTGGGGCTCCGTATAGAGCCACTGGAAGAGGTGCTGGAGCGTTTGGGGGCCGCCTCCATGCTATGGTGTCGCTGGAGAGGGTGGTTGTAGCTTTCCTTGTAGACGGGGGAAAGGAATCCGTGCTTGCTGGGGATCTGCTCTGATAAGAGCACCAGCTGAGGCTCCACTGTGGAGACTGCCCCCGATTTCACCCCTTGGAAGGAGGTGGACTCGGACTTCAAGGCATCGATGCAGTTGTTGATGATCTGGTTCACCTTGTCCACCTCCTTGGCAATGGTGGAGATCTCGGCCACGGAGCCCTGGGTGTCTGGCGGCAGGGACAGCTCACAGTCTCGCCTCTCAGGCTGCTCGCCCGTCCTCACCTCCATGTAGTTGCCCTTGGTGGCCTTGGGGGTCTCGCTGCTGTCAATCAGCTTGTACTGCTCGACCTCGCCAGCCGAGGGTAGGTAGGGGATGCGCGTCACTGTCTCCCCACCCAGTATCTGTCCCTGGGACAGCTGGGTGATGCTGGTGGTCTCCATTTCTGGCCCATACTTCAGCTCGATGATGGTCTTCTTCATGCTGCCGGCAGCCTTTTTGTGCTTCTCCTCCTGCTGGCGCCTCTTCCGGAGGCAGTAATACACCACGCCCAGGACAATCACCATGCCGAAGAGACAGCCCAGGATTGTCATGATGTAATGGGTGGCGGTGGAAGGGGTGGGCACCGGCTCCTTGCGGTTGGGTCTGGTGGGGGTGATGGTGACGCAGGTGTGGTTGTACTTGGAGTACTGGTGAACGGAGACTACACAGTAGGTGTAATCCCTTTGTGCTACTAGGTTGCTCACGGTGATGTTCTCCTCCTTCTTCCTGAGCTTGGTGATCATGGAGGAGAAGCCGTTTTCGAACTGGGAGAGGATGTACATCTTGCTGAAGGGGTAGGGGATCTGCACGGTGAGGACGGCCGAGTTGTGGTTGAGGTGCTTCACCTGGATGTTGGGGCGCACCTCCGTCTCACCGATGGGCGTGAACAGGGAGAACTGCGGCGTCGTGCCGTCGCCGGAGGAGCACTCCTCCTCGGAGCAGGGGCTTTCGGAGGGCACCGTGGTCACCTGGTACCTGGGAGGGATAAAACGAGGGATCACAGTGTAGGAGCCACCAGTGCAAAGGGAAGAGAGCATGCTCAGAGCATTGCGGTAGCCAGTCCGGCCTTGGCCTAACAAGTAGTAGCCCATGTAGTCGGGTGGGGAGTCGCACTGCATCCGGTCGTAGGTGCGTGTCATGTTGGTGAAAGCCTCCAGCCACTGCAGGAAGCCCAGGAGCTCGCAGGAGCAGTAGAAGGGGTTACTGTAGAGTTCACAGACAGAGAGCTTGTTTAGGCCCCGAAAAGTGTTGCTGTCCAGTCTCTGGATCCTGTTCATGGACAGGTCAATGTTCACTATGTTGGGGCACTCCCAGAAGGCATTGGGGGTGACGGTCTCGATGAGGTTGGCCTGGAGATAGAGGTACTCCAGCTTCCCCAGGCCCCGGAGGATGCCCTCGGTGAGGTTCCTCAGTCGGTTGTAACCCAGCTGCAGCACCTGGAGGTTGAACTGTCCTGAAAAGGCACCGTCCTCGATGTAGGAGATCTCGTTCTTCGTCAGGTTGAGGTATGTCAGGTTGCCGAAGCGGCTGAGCGAGGCGTACTGCACGCTCTTGATCTTGTTGTCGTTCAGCCGCAAGTCCACGATGGTGCTGTTGATCTGCTGGGGGATGGACTCGTAGGGGGGCTGGTTTTGGCTGCAGATGGCCAACCAGACGAAGCCCTTGTCCCCCTCGATGAGCCAGCAGTCTGCCCGCACCCCGTGCAGGAGAGACATGGCCGCCACGCAGATGCAGAGGGCTGACGTCGCGGCCCACCGGCGACCTGCCATCTGGAAGGGCAGCACGGAGAAGGGGTTCCTGGTCTGCTGGAAGCGGGGAACAGGACAGGGGCTGGGAAGGTGTGGGCTAATGCTCCTTCGGCAGCTTTGCTTGCCTCTCCCTTCTCCTCATGGCTCGGAGACGGGAGGGAAGCGTCCGTGGAGAAAGCGGACCTCGGTGCCCACGGTGCTCGGCAGCCAGCAGCCAGAGGCTGCTACCAAGGCCTTGGTGGCTGAGGCTGGTCCCACATCACCAGGTCTCTGGCATCTCGAGGAGGGAGTCATGAAGTTAAGCGCCTGTGCAGAGGAGTTGCTCAGGCTTAGAGACAAGCCTTCCTCTCATTTTTTATAGTACTTCTCCTCGTTTTCTTTTTGCTGCCCATGGCGGCGCTGGTCCCCATCTCCCTGTGCCGCCGTGCGTTTGCCTGTCCCTGCTCGGTCCTTGGGCTCACCTGCTCAAAACAAAACACAAGCACAAACTAAGCACAAAGGAAAGAGAGTCAGTGGTCAGAGGTTTCGGACATCCATCCAACTCCCCTCTTAGTTAGGCACTTGCCTTCTCGCTTTGGCAACCACCTTTCCAGGAGCCTTTGGTTTATTTGGCTGCCACCAGCACAGTTTGGCAGCACAAGGGGAGGTGGTCACTGACCACTGAGGTCACCCTCTGAGCCTTTGCCCAGCATCACTTTTTTTGGCATTTGAGAGACCAACACACATCCAGGTTCGTCTGACCTATTTAGGTGTCTACCTTAGGAGGAGAGGAGTGATGCCCCAGAAGTGTCTGTTCCTCTCCGCTGAGAGCAGATGAAGTCTAGACAACTCGCTCTGATGTAGATTCGATGCTGCAGCGTTTTGCTGAGGGGAATCCTGACTGTCTCGTGTGCTGGTGTGCGCAGCAGCAGTGCCCACAGAAGGGGTGCTGGTCGAGGACGCAGCGTCTCTCTGCCTGCACTGCCGTGTGGTGTCTGGGACACAGCCCAGCATCAAATGCCTGTCCTGTTTCTGGGAACCTAAGCAGTAGTTTCAGGGCCCTCTCTGCAAGCCCACTGGTGTGACTGTAAACCACTCAGTGTCCTCATCCCTCGTTTGGCCTTGTTGCCTTTCTCCTTGGCCTCTCCCTCCCGGGTGAAATGATGCAGAGATGTGGGAGACCAGCAAACATTCACTGGCATAACAAGAGCATTTGCAGAGGATGGGACAAAACCTTCCCTCCCTGGCCAGAAACAACTGTTTGAAGACTAGGAAGTCTTCACTAGGCACAAACCCATGGGGCTGCCAGCAGCCTCACTTCCCACAGAGAAACTCATTCCTGGCTCACATTTTCCATTTTTTTCTCCCCTATATTTTTGACTAAGCATAAATATGCAGGGACAGCTCTTACTTCCTTTTATTTCTTAGGGAAACAGGAAGAGAGAAGTGGAGAGGTGGGAACTGTAAGAGCACCAGCATCTCCTGGGTCACGCCTTTCCACAAGATATCGAAAATATCATCTGTGGATATCTCTACTGCCAAACAGAACCCTGGGCTGGCAGGATGGATGTAGTGAGATGTTGCAGCAGAGATGGAGTTGCCTACAGATGGGAGAAATCATCATAGACTACCTAGAAAAATCCTTCTTGGAACTTCTGTTGGGAACAGGAGCTTTGGTCATCTCCTTGTCCAAGGGCAAGGAAGACACCACCAATACTCCTTGAAAACAAAGCTGGTAAGAACTGGAGGTTTCTTGGGAAGTTGTGAAGGAGACAGGGCCACATCTTACTTCTAATTTGTCTTTCATTAAATATGGAAACAGTATAAAGCCAGAAACAGTTTTCCAAATCATTTCACAGTGCCCAGGCTGGACTGTTCTTGGTGCTACGTACCTGAAAATTGTGTGCGGCTGATTGTTTAGCGGCAGATGCCATACTTTGACCCTTGTCCCAAAGAAACCAGGTTCCTTTCCACAATACCAGGCAGGGAAGGAGACCATATTTGACTGCAGAGATCCGTTCACCATTCAGTTTATACCTTGGTAAACAGGCCAGTAATTATAAGCAGTAAAACAGTTTATTTGGTTGGATTGCGAGCAATGAGTCTGTCCCCTGGTGACAGCTGGGTTTCCTGTACATGAACAACAAGACTTTTTCTCACATCAGCTCTCTGCACACACTGAGACTTTCTGGCCACCTTGTCCTCCGTGCGCTGTCACTGCCCTGGGATGCTCAGGTCATCCATTTTAACACAGCTGAGTCCTTGGAGCCAGCGAGGAAGGGGAGAGGGACTGTGCTCCCTGGGAGACTGCAGGTGAGTGCCCACCCTTGCCACCCCCACAGCGAGACGTGGGCTGCAGTGCCAGACTGAAACACGTCTGCTGCTGCATCCTTCTGCTGTTGGACAACTCAATTAACCTCTCTGCACTCCAGCCTCCTCTCCAGTGCCGTGAGAGAATGATGGCACTTGTCAGGGTGGTGGGAGACTGAAGCGAGGTGCCGTGAGCTCCTCTTGTTGGGGTGAAAATCTCAGCACATACATTGCGTTGCAGGTGGACTCTTTCTCTCTAGGTGTGCCCACTCTCCTCTGCCACAGGGAGCAGCCTGGTGTCCAGCTCCTCCTGGCTCCTGTGGGGATGCCCCTAAGGGTGTGGGACGAGGATGCTCCTGACCTGCAGCGCCATAAGCAATGGCTTGCCCCAGTTGTCCCTTCAGGGTGGCACTTGGCTCCAGTACCTCCCCATCCTTCTCCATGGACTTGTGGATTCCAGGGATGTCCCACAGGCAAGGGAAGCCCTGCCAAACTGAGCACAGGCAGCAGGGAGGGATGCAGCTTGCCATATTCTCTTCAGCAAGCACTTACTCTGTCTCCTCTATCTCCCATTGTGGCCCAACCACCCTCTCGGGGCAAATCTGCATTTGGGAAGGCTCTGCAGAGCAAAACTAGCCTTTTCCTTGCAGGGGAAGGTTCTTGTCACTCCTCCCTGGTGAGGCTGTGGGCAGCAGCCTGTGTCAGAGAGCATTAGTGGAGTAGGACCATGTGTGAGCAAAGAGCAGAGACAGACTCCCCACAGATCTTGCCTGGCTGATTCCCTATAACCTTCCCCTACAGCACCCATGTGCCTCCCCCAACTAACTGGAGGTGTTGGGGATGAAGAAGAGCAGCAGTAAATGACTCAAACGTGTTCAGTAAGGCTCCCACTGTATGTTTTCTCTTTTTTCCCATACATTGCCTATCAGCCAAGTCCTTCCCAACAACAGAACGGAGAAATGGCATTTTATCAGCAGCCCAAGTTTAATTTCAGCTCATTAAAGCAAGCAATTTGCTGGTTTATTTGCTTTACAAAGTGTGAATAGAATGATAGCATTAAGGAGATGTGCGAGAGGAAAGAGGGGCTCATCTCCCGTTTTGTTAGATTACTGGGACATGACTGGAGATGCAGAAGTGGGTCTTGCTGCTTTGCACAAAAGCCATAATCGTTCATCTTGTTGGCTTCTGAGAGCCCCACCCCAGCCCATGGTGGGTGTGGGTGTGTGCCCAAGCGACACCAGTGCCGAGCATCCCACCAGGATCTAGGGGTTTAACTCTCCTGCCTGCCTGGTTTATCTTTGCCCAGTTGTCCTGAGTTTATTCTCCTGGTGACACAATTGCACGTTGCTTTTCCCAGTCCTCTGAACAGCCAACGGAGCTGAGAAAACCAAGGAATAAACCACAAAAACTCTCACATGAAAAAACAACAAGGAAAGTGGTAATTTGGGGGAGAAAGAAGCAAAAGGTAGGAATGAAGACTGTGGAACAACAATAGTAATGCTTTGGAATGATGGATGTAATCTCAGTCAGAGATATCTTGAAGTGTGGCACCACAGTGATGATGACAAAAGGCCACATGCATGACAAGGCCGTGGCAGCCAAGCAGGAAACACCATTCCTGCAGAGATACCTGGGCCCTGCAGACACTGCTGTGATTCCCTTTCCTTCTGCTCTCAGGAGGCAGAATGGTTTGACCAGCTGAGATGACGCTGGGTTTTTGTGGCTAACAGAGGCCAGCAAAGGGGCAATGACAACCCCCTTGCTCCTCCTGCACCTTGCCTCTGATATCCAGTACCTCTGCTGGAGCCCAAATCCATGTTTCTGCCTGCTAATCCTTGGCCCTGACTGTGATATGCTCCCCTCCTACCCATATCTGCTTCTCCAGCCCTGGTCCCTGTCAACAACCCAGCAGCAAAGAGGGATGGCTGGAATTCTAGGATGCCCACAAGGCTGCAGCCTGCACTGGATGAGCAGCAGCTTCCTCATCCCAGCTAAATACCCATAGCAAGGGAGGTGGAAAGGAAAAGGTAAAGCCAGAGCTTCAAAAACCAGTGCAAGCTGGCTGGGAAGTTTTTGCTTCCATTTCCCAACTAATGGCATCTTGGAAAATTAAACCAGAGCAGCAGCTGCAAGGAAGCAAACAAAGCAGCCGTGGGGGCTGGGAAGGGAGCTGGCACTCAGCTCCTAATTTTGTTATTCTACTGAATGAGTTATTTCAAACTGTGGATTACATTTACTGAGGGAACGCAAGATTACCATGCGTGTGTATACACACAGCAGTGCTCCTCTCCTTGGCATTTCTGCATCTCCATGACTTCCTTCTCCCTAGCTGCTCCATCTCCAGCTTCTCTTAGATCCCCTTTCACAGCCGCTTGGGCTGCTTTATCAAAAAATGATCCCCACTGCAAAGAGAGCCAGAGGAAAATGGGAGTGGTACATTACAAACAGGAGTATTTGGTCACCCAAACAGGTGGGGAGGGAAAAATTGGCTAACATGAACCAGATTTTAAAGTAAACCTTGGTTTTTTCATCATGTGCACGATAATCTGGGGAGGCAGCTCCAACATGGCATTTTCATCACTTTAATAGTGATGAAATCACCCCTAAATAGCTAATGTCCATCCTGTACATGTCAGGTGGGGAAAAGAGGCTTCCAGGCAGGTTTTCTCCTCGTTCATATTCCTGGTTTTTGCTCCATGACTCCTGCTGGGTGATGTTAGTCAGAATCACAACCTCCCTGAATAATAAAGATGCTCAGGCCTGTAAAATTCAAGTTCATTTTATATCCAGACATCCTGGTCCTAATATCCTTCACTGACAGGTTTTAGGCAGCATTTTATGCATCCCAGCCTTATTCCCAAATGTCTCACAGTGTCAGATAATAGAGTTCTCCAGTCAATTCTACTCTCTCTCCTGCTATTATTTATTATTTAAGAAAAACAGGCAAGGGAGAAGAGATATATTTTCCACTGAGCTTTGAAGAGAGGTTAAGAAGGAATGAAACAGAGAGGTGAAGGGGAGGATGAGAGGGAAATGCTGGGCACTGCACCCAAGAGAGCTTTTACTGAAACTCTGGGAGGTCACAGACTGTATGACAAGTGTCCAGGTGGGAGGGATGGCAAAGAGAGAACTTTTCTGGGAGACACTGGGAGAAACAAAGAGAAATTACACCCTTGCTCTCTGTTTATTTTCTCTCATTAAAATCTCTCATTAATATTACCAGAGTGTCAACACTCATGGGCTCTGTATGGTGCTGGGGCAAATCTCTCCTTGGCTTTTTCCTATTTTAACCTTGATTGAAAAAGTAATGATCTTTACCAGAAGTGGATATTCAATCTCACTTAATTTATCAGTAAACTTGGGTGCTGCAGTGCCTGAGGGGAGTCCTAGCTCAGTGCCACCGTGCCTCCAAAAGCCAGGATGAGGCCAGAGCTGCAACCTGGGAATAGCAAGAACAGACCTGTTTGCACAAACATTTTTGAGAACCTCTTCTAATATGGCAAGATAAATTCTGGTTTAAAGTGGCGACATTTTCAAGACAAACTCTTGGGATTTCAGAAAATAAGACTATTCTGCTGTTACTCGGCTGCAGTCTGAAGTCATTTACATCCATCTCATGCTGCTTAGTTTCCAGGGTCTGTTGAGATGACAACCCTATCTCACGCTGCTGTGGGCCGCTGAGCAGGAGCCTCTGCTGAGTTTAAGTAAATGCATAAACGATCTTCTTGGTGAGCAACCTCTTAAGCCCAGCTGGGGTACCTGAGCATTAAGGCAGCCTTCCAAAACATCAGCACGAGCAGCAGTGGAACATCAGCTCCAGCCCCTGAGAGCACAGTCAGGCCCTCAAGGAGGTGAGGAGTGTGATGAGAGGGGCAGAGGTAGAGGAAGGTGAAGAGGGAGGAGATTTTAGGGGATGTAGAGAAGTAAGAGATCTGATCAGGTACGACCCTAGCAATAAGAAAGGTGTGTTTCCACGGGAGAAAGCCTCGCTAATACTTGGCTTGATATGATTTTTTTCCCCTAGAAATAATCAGTGTGAATCACAGCTTCATTATGGGATGGTTAAGCTGACGGCAGGCTGGGGAAAAGCAGGGGTCTGGTGTGGAAGCAAGACTCCTTTTTTCCCCTGTAAATAGAGCTGAAGATCAAAGGATGTTTTTCCATCCCCGGTGCAATGGAGGGAGCCAGCCCCACGCTGGGAAGGGAAGAGCTGCTGGTGCTCCTCAGCACTGGCAATCTGAGCTGAGCCTTGTCTCTGCTGCATTGTCATCCTCACTCAGATCTTTGCTGCTGTTTGGAAAAGGGTTTTACTGTTTTCATTCATTAATCTGTTTTTGCAGGAGGCCTGCATAACCCTCTGCCTCCCAGATGGGAAAATTCACTTTCACACAGGGGAAAATCTGGTGATGGATTTGTGAAATGGTGAGTTCATCAGAAATTATTTTTTGAGGTGCAAGTGTCTTGTTTGCTCTGACTTTTTAATGGTTGTCTTTGCAGAAGAACACTTTCCCCTCTGTCCTGCACTTCCCCTGTGGAGGGGTCTCTGGCCAGTGCAACATCAAAATTTCTAGGTGGGCTATAATGCTGAGTGTTGAGAGATGGACAAGAAAATAAACAGCTCACAAAGGACTTCCAGGTAATGATCTGTGATCTCTGGGCAGGCAGAACATAATTCCCCTTTCCCTCAGCACGTGTCCTGCACACAGGAATTGTTACGTCTCTGCTGTAAGCAAATACCTCTGCTAACCTCTCACTGACTTGCTCACCTTGGAATCTGGTCCTGCTTTTCAGGTGAGACTTTCAGATGTCTCTTCCAACCCAAGTTATCTTGTGATTTTAATGATGTAGCTCTTGTCCTCTGGAGCTGAGGAGCCCAGTTTAAGGCTGGACCCTCTGTCTATCCACTTTCTGAAGGGGGTGTCTGCCCAGATATTGCTATATCTGGCAAGCCCCAGTGCCCTACAAGCCTAATTTTAGCTCAGTGCTGCAGGCTGGCTTCTTGTCATGGGCCAGGAGAAGGTTAATGATCATCTGGGCAGCCCTCCAAAACCAATCTAATGTTTATTCAGGATAACAGCATTGCAGAGGAAACCAAGCGTGGCCACCTTCCACGTACAGCTTGCCCATCACAGCCCTGCTCCTGCAGGTGGCTCTGCTGGAGCAGCTCAGGTTTGCCTGATCTTGGAGGAGACCCTTCCCTAGGTCAGCTCAGGTCCTCATCAACATTTCCAACCCCGCCCTCTTAACCCAAACAGATGCTGTTTTTCTCCAGAAAAACACTTCGCCAGGCTGTGGGTCTGTTGTTTCAGCAGTGGGAATATGCACTCAACATTGGGGACTTTCTTAATAGGACACTCCTTGTGGATCAGATACCCAGGCTACAAACAAATATCCATTTATTTGGATATTTTCAAGGTGGGTCAGTGATCCCAGCCTGGTGGTGGTGGCCTGGATGTTGCAGGTCTGTGCTCCAGCTGGGTCTGGGATGGAGGGGAGAGGATGAAGGGCTAAGGAGGCACAGGGATGTGAGACAGCAGTGACTGCACCCTCTGGCAGAGGGCAGAGTCCACAAGGTGGTTGTGTGTCTTTATTCACCTCAGCTGCTCTTTAATGGCTTAATTTCAGACATGAATTACAGATTTTCCTTCCCACCAGCACAGCCCCCGCAGTTATCCCATCATGCCTTTGACACAACGTGAATGGATGTGCAACAGATTCATCCCAAGAACACCCTGCACCTGTAGGGAGGTGAGTGCACTGCTTTCTTGGGGCTCCCCATGGGCCCCTCAGGGCTCCATGAAGGGATTGGGGACAAGCTGTAAAGCCTGAAGGCCTGAGATGTGCTGTGCTGTGCTAAGGGAAAGATTCTCTTCCAGCAATAAGTACTCACAGATGTACATGGCCCAGGAGAGCTCTTGATGCTTCCCTTGGGGTGCAGGAAAAATTGTACTGATAGCAAAAAGTGTTTTCTGAGGCAGCCCTGGGATGCTGGAGCTGCCTTCACCATCAACAGTCCCAAAATACTTCTGGTTCTCACTGCCTTTCCGGGCACGCTGAGAGGCATTGTGAGAACACCTATTTAGCACTGCAGAGCACTGGGAATGTGCTTCCTGCTACCTGAGATGGTCAGGGAGATGGCTGGGCAGCCAGATGGCCATGAGTGTTTGGAGCTGATATTAATGTCTCATTCGATTATGTTTACAGCGTGATTAAAAGGCTCCTAGATTCCTGAGCAGGTATCTTTTATTATACTAAATCTAAGCAGAACAAAGATACTCCACCGTGGTCTTGGCTGGTTAAACATGGTGCCAGACAGCTTTTCTCCCAAGGCTAGCTGATTTCTCGCTGGACCATGCCCATGCACTGGTGGGAACCAGCAAAGCCCATCTTTGCCCACAGAGGATACTCAGCTACAGGTATGAGGGTCTCCTTTATGGTGCCAGCAAGTCCGAAACTCAACCCAACAGCCTTCTACCCAAAAGTGTGTGGTCAGATGCAGAGAAGCTTGGAAAACACTGGGTTGTGCACATGCCAGGCTCCAAGAGGAGCTGTTTTTGTCTGGGTGCATGGTTGGTGCCGAACTGATGGTGGGAAAGCAGCAGCAGGAGCTAGTGGGAGGTTGGCATGGGCTTGCAGCACACAAAGCCCTTCCTCAGCATCCTGTCTGCTCCTCAGCAAGATCTGTGGCCCTTCTCTGAGTCTCTGTGTTTCCCTGCTTGTGCAGAATATTTGGAAAGTGGAAAGAAACTTTGGAGCCCAGGACAACGGGAGCAGGGAGCTGTGCCAGTGTTTGCATTGCCCGTCCTTTTCATAAACATTTCCTGTGGAGGTTACCCAAGCCCAACAAGCAAGTGAACCCAAAACACCTACCCTCTTTGGAGGATTGGAGTTTATTGTTAATAATCTACTGCTAAAAGGGTAACATCTGTTTTGGACAAACTGTAATGAGATTTAAACCCCAGGTGGAGGGAGGACTTCACAGTAATAAATGACTTTCTGTATGTCTAAATAGTTTTAATTTTTTTTTTCTGGCAGAAATAGCTGCTTTTCACCTCAGGCTTCTTTTTGCCAGCTCTTTTTTGTTTAATGATTGCTATTAATTTCCAGGGTGGCAGATGGATTCTAGGCTGGTGTAGTCTGAAATGAGGAAAAACAGCCCGTGAAGGTGTGAGCTTGCCGTGAGTGTGTGTGCAGGTCACACATGCTGGTGTGATCCTCATGTGGGAGTTTGCTTCCCGAGGGAACAATTGCTTCTCAGTACCTGCTCCCCCCTCACTGGGATGTTAGAGCATCTCTCAGTCATAAAGGAAGGTAAATTAACATTTCTGGTCACTGCTTGTAGCTCTGCCTGTTGAAACCTTCGTTTACCAAAGCTGCTGATTTCAGCAAGGGTTCAGGAGGAATTCAAACCAGCACCAAGTGCTTTGCTAAATCCAAGCTGAAGTGAGCTGGAGAGCAGCACGTGGTCTCCAAAACAAGGAAAGGAGTTCCCTGCCCACGGCTGGATGCTGCCTGGTGATGGGGATTCCTCCTTGGGCAACAATGAGCCATTTTTCAGTGCTTTTCCTGTTATTTGGTTTTGGTTGTTTTTTTGTTTTTTAATAGTGTGGGATGTCCCAAACAGACAATCCTCCATCCTCTGCCAGTGGCGACAAGTGTCTGCTGTTGAACCCAGCACACCCTGCCAAGGTCCTAGAGCCCAAAGGAGGACTTTCTTTATCCTCTCTGCTACCACCTCCTCCCCAAGAAGCCTACAGAACTAATCCCAATTAGTGCTGCAGTGTGCTGGGGTGCCCTCCTTTGTCTTTCCCTCCTGTGGAGCATCTCTGGACCTGGCTCAGGAGGCAGGACACGTGGGTAGCCAGGTGAGAAGCTGGATCTAGGAAGCAAGGCTGATGATGGACCACCACATGGCAGCACCCTGTGGACAGACAGCTGTCCTGAGGCAAGAGTGTGGCAGAGGACATGGGTAGGAGGGAAGGGTTTATTTGCCTGGGCCTGGGTGAGCCCCTGGGGTATGGAGGAAAGGGGGTAGAGATGGAAAGTGCAGCATCTCAGGTGATGCAGATAATCTCCTTTAATCTCCTGCTCAAAATAACCCAAAGTCAAGTAAAGGAGGGATTACAGGGCCTAAGCCAGTGTTATTGCCAGGGTGGAACAGACTTAGGTTGCCTCTGAAGGGCTCCCGAGGAAGAAGAGGAGCTGCAGCAAATACCAGCCTGCTGGAAATGCCTCCTGCTGAGGGTGACTGGGTGGGCTGGGGACCCTCCTGAGGCAGCCCCAGAAGAGCTGGAGCTGCAGAGAGTTGGAGCAGCAGACTTAGGAGCCTACACAGGGAACTGGTCCCAGGGAGAGAGCATCTTAGATGCCCACTTGTCACCTTGTCATTGCTGATGGGTTCATTCTTAGTGCAGGACCCCAAGTGCTTTATAGCTATCAATTATCCTAACAGGGAAGCAGTGCCCATGAAACCCATTTCAGAGATGGGAAACAGGGCCCAGGAGGAGATAAATCACCCATCAGGTGCTGGGGCAGGGCTAGAGTGAGGTGGTCAGTCCCTGCCCTCCCACCTCCCTCCAATTTTCAGGGGCCTTTCCCACCAGCCTGGGGCTGAAGGCATCTCCTGCCCTTTGCCAAAAAGCCACACCATGGCTGGGCTGCTGTGCTGCTGTCAGGGAAAACCAAGCTGCAGAATCCTATTCATCAGCTCCTGGCGATGTCTCCGAGATAGCAGCAGCACAGGGACTGCGTGAGGCAGGATTGCACCGGGGAGGGAGCAGAGCATGTTCATTTTAATGAGCCTGTCCCTGCCTAAAGGAGAGAGAAAGCGAGAGGCCAACCTGGTTTAATAAACTCTAGCATGCGGATTTAATCAGATGGATCATTGTTCCCCAGCACAGGGATGAATATATTAAAAAAATGATTCAAACTTTTCCCCTTTGTTTTTCATTTGTATTATGTGCTGTGGTGTGATAAAACATCCTGGGGCCAACTTGCAAGGCAATAAAAGAGACGGTGCAGGAGAGGAAGACATTGATCCATGCGAGCGAGCACAAGCGCTGTGGGAAGGGAGACTGCTGGCAGGCAGGGCTGGAAGAGAGGGGCTGCAGCATCCTCAGCCCCCACCAAAGCCCCAGGAAAGATGTGGTTATGGGGACTGACCTGGTGTCAGCTCCTTTTCAGAGATTTGAGATGACTAATGGCAGTTTAAGTCCAGTGCTAAAAGCAGCCCTCGGTGAAGCATGAGACCTCAATCCTCCATACAGAAAGGTCTGAGCACAAGCATATCCCCTTGCTCCTCCCCCAGGAGGGAAAGGGGGACAATCCTCACCTTTTTACAGGGATACCAGCAAGTGGATTGTACTGGTGGTGTCATTTGAAGTTAGGTGGCACTGGCCTTCAAGGGGAATGGTGCAACAGGACAAATTTCCGCTGGACTCTCCCCTTCTCCTTACCAGGAGTTGTTTCATCACTCTTTCTCCCTTGCACCACGTGCCAGGCAGGGAGGAGTGGGAATTTGGGCGCTGCTTATTAATTTAGAGAACTAAATAGCTCTGTCTGCAAAGCTGCAAGCTGCACAACAGGAAGGCAAAGGCTGTGTCATGGGGCTCTGCCACTGCTCCCTGTCTGAATGCCACAGCCCTGTGCCTCTGACTGTCCCTGGGGACAGCAGGCAGTGCTTGGAGCCACAGGAAGGTCTTGATCCAGCACAGAAAAGAGCAAACTAGGTCTGCAGGCAGCCCAGGTGGGATTGTGTCAGTGTGTACCTCAGCAGTGCCCAGCTCTGGGCTTGCAAGGCTCTTGCTACGTGGGTGTAAAAGCCAGCTTAGACAAAAGAGTCTTTTGTACTAAATCCTGGACAGAGCACCTGGAGCTGTGGAGAAGGACAGACCTCAGGGGCCTCAGGATGCCTCCATAGAATTCACCTCCTTTGCCCTGCCCAAGCTCACTGTCCTTGGCTCAGGCTTAAATAACCCCAGCCCTTGCTTTGCTCGCCCTTCCCTGGCCCATCAGGCTGCTTGTCACCCTGAGACACAAAGAACTGGCTCTGCAAGGCCTGGACAGGGCACCCAGCTGGGTTTTTAACCACTCTCCCTAACGCTGAGCCAGAGCTGTCTAGCTGCACTGGACAGCTCCCTGGCAGGTTACAGACGGGCATTTGGCTAAAGGCAGCCCAGAGGTGTTTTTGTCAGGGAGTTACAGGTTCCCCTGCCATGGAGCAAAGCAGTACCTGACAGGTTTGACTGGCCCTAGGACAGAGGTAGGGTTTGTGGTGAGAGCTCAGGAATTATTTTTCACATCCTTCCTTCAGGATGGATCAGCTCCACCAGCAGCTGCAGGGCCATGGTAGAGTTTAGAGGAGGGGGAAAAGCATCTCCTCCTTTGGAAAAGATTCCTCCAAATTGTGCCATTGACCCACTCACTGAAAAGTCACTTATGGCCACTTGGTGTTAAATATCACCAACTTTGGCTTCTAACACACCACCGTGCTACTGCTTCATTACTTTATCCATTACTGTCCATAAACACTAATAAATAATCCCATTTTCATTCCCACCATTGTTTAAGTGGTCATTAATTGTAGTTTATATGCTGTCTTTGTGTATTTGTGTACGATAGCTTCTTCATGATTCCTTGATTAACTGTGATTGATTGTGTATTTTAAAATCAATTAAAAGTTTCAACACTAAAAGGTAGAGTCTTTAGCAGTAATTCTCCAAGACATTGCCATTTATAATGGAGCTATTGTAGTGCTGGGATCCATTAGTGTGAGAAGCTGTGATCTTTATTTTCCAGATTTATGCAAATATGCGAGTGTGAGTGTGCACATGGCTGTGTCTCTTGTGGTGGAGGGGATGGGAAGAGGGTGTGGGAAAGAATCATCTTCTCAAAGGGTTGCTGGTGTTTTTTGGGTCACCAGGCATCACTCACTCCCTTCCTTAAGACACTAATGCAAGGGCTGAGCCCCAGGACCCCATCATTTCCTTGCTGGTGTGATGGCACTGTGTATTAATTTTCTATTTGTAAATATAAATTGGTAAATAGGTGCCGATATCCTCAGCTGAGGGGCGGCCACAAAGTGGGATGTGTGTCCTTCTGCAAAGCTGTTTTAGTGAATGCCCTGAGCCTTTGGGGGTGGGGGGTATGTGGGAGGACAGAGGTGGCTGTGAAGGCCTGTGTTTGTGGTGGGGCTGATAAGATGCTGATGTGACAGAGGATGAGGATGAGGAGGGTGGACACCACCTGGATGTCAGGGCGCATGCTGGAGCACAAATCTCTGCCCTACATAACACCACGCCTGTATTATATCAGTGTATTATATCAGTGCTTATCTCCTCATCTTGCTGCTGTGCTGGGAAAATGTGTCCAGCACCAGAGCTGGGGCAAAGGGGCTTGACATGTGCTCTCGTGCTGCCTTGCCCTGAAAACCTGAATCCTATGTGCTTATACCCCTGTGCACTCTGTGACTCCAGGGCAGCTCTGCCCAAGCAGCTTCTCCTGGCCCGTGCAGGGAATTAGGGCTGAGGGAACCACATAAGAGATTTTGTGCAGGTGCTCTGAGGTGGGGGAGCAGATCCCCCCCGAAGGAAATCAGGCCCTTGTAATGGATCCCCTACTTGTCCCCCATCCTCCTGGATGTCTGCCTGCTGCCAGGAGCAGGGCCCTCCCAGCCATCTGCCAGCTCAGGCAGAGGATTCATGTGCACTAATCTGCTCACAGGCATTTGTCACCCACCCCTCTCCCAGCTGCATGATGCAAAAAATGCTTCACTGCCCCAGCAGAGCTGCTGGGAGCACCTGTAGGGGAAATCACCAGTCCTTTTAAATGATGGGGGGACCATTTTGTGCAAGCCCTGGGTTGGGATCACTCTGTTGTATTAACTCGCCTGCTTGCATTGATGTTAATGAAATAAAGAAATATAATGGTTCCAGACTTTTAAACTTCTTATAGCTCGATTTGCATAATGGCCACCGCTACCCTGAACAGGAACTGATCTGTCAAAAAATATTGTTCCAGTCCTCTATCATTCAGCTCAATGGGAGGTGCAGATTGGCCCACAGGAGCTGTTTTTCGCTGATGGAGTGGAGTTTGCCTAGTGCCACCCATAAAAAGCTAATATTAGCGCGCAATCCAATATTGTAAAAAAGAAATTGTTTAAAAGTTATAGATCAATAACTGTTAACGTGGCTCTATTTTTCAGACAGATCCTGTTTGCTGCTGCCTGCTGATGGGGAGGCAGGCTCCCTCCCGCTGGCTGAAGCAACTCCATGGTTCCTCCTTGGAGGAGCCTGGGGCTGCCAGTGGAGGCTCAGCTGTCCTGAACAACCCCGGGAGCTCACTGAGCTGCACACTGTTCCTTGTGGAAGTTTGTTTCCCTCCACCCTGGGCTATGAAATGCTCGTCAGGGCTGGACATTAGTCCTGTCTCCGCCTTCCTGCACAACCCTCCTCCGTGCCTCAGATCCCCTCTCCTTGATGTCCTACGCCACTTGATGCCTTAGGTTGTTACTCCTCGGTTACCTACACCTCTCCTCCTCCGTGCCCTAGATCGCTGCTCCTTGATTATCCACATCTCTGTTCTTTGATGCCCTAGATCTCTGCTCCTTGATTACCTACATCTCTGCTCCTCCATGCCCTAGATCTCTTCTCCTTAATTATCCCGATCTCTGCTCTTTGATGCCCTAGATTTCCTCTCATCAGTGCCCCAGATCTCTGCCTGCTGCCAAGGCAGTGCCTCTCCTGCCATGCTTCCAGCTCTTCCAGAGCAACAGGATGCTCTCACCCCTGTGGGGAGAAGGGTGTTGGTCGTGCCGTGTGTCTGTCCCCTCCCTGAAGTGAGGTGAGGATCCCTCCTCTCCACGGTGTGCATCTAAAGCGTGCTGCCCACGTGGCAGGGACTGTCTCTTCCCACCAGAGTGTGTTTAGGGAGTGCAGACCCAAATCCTCAGCTACAACAATGGGGAGAGGAGTGTGCAGGAGCAGGGAACCAGCTGAGCATCACGAGCCAGCATGACTATGGCCCTTTTGCCCTCCTGACCTTGGGCTTGCCTCTGATAGCTCATTAGAGCCTGCCTTTGATCACTTGCTTCTTCCCCGCTCTTTACTTGGAGATGCTGGAGAGCTTTCCTGACCGATGTAATCAAAAAGGACATTTTTACTTCCAAAATATACAACTTAATTAGAACTGAGAAGGGAGAGACAAGCCAGTCCATAAAAACACCCACTCTGCAACAATCTGTGTCCTGATTCTGCGGGAACTGGGGGCAAGAGACACCTAGTTTTCAGTGGGAACAGGGTGGTTTCCCAAATGTCAGAAACACCAATCAGGTCCTAGAAAAAAAGGGGTTCTTCCATTGCAAGAGAAGGGTTTGGTGTGGAAACGCCCTCACCTGCAGTCAAACACGCTTTGCTGAATTGGGACCCATTGTAAGCACGGACTGAATGGCTGCAGACAGCAAGGCAGAGACTCTCATCCAAACCATCACCCTGCAACCACACCCCACTGTCACCCACAGCCTTGCTAACACTCTGACTGAACTGGGACCATTTCCAGCTTCCCAGGGCCCTCTCCCTGCAGGCAGCGAGGCAGATGTGCCCCATGGCACGAGAGGAGTGTGTTTGCATCCAGCTGCCAGCTGTGGGCAGGACCCAGCTAACAAACAAGGTCCAGTCGTTTCTGTCTCCGCAGCTGCCCCGTGAAACAGCTGACACCTTAAAAATTGATGGGGTTCATTTCCTGCCTCCCTGCACTTACTTGAAGCACCAGCTCTGCCATTACCAGCAATGTCCACATTAATTACTGTCACAACCCAAGTACCTCGGCGTGCCTGTCCCAGCAGTGACCTGCATTTCCCTCCCCTCGAGACCTTGCGCATGACTGGGATTTCCAGCGCTGCTGCCTGCAGAGGAACAAAGCTGGTGCTGGGACAGCCCCCGGGGAGGAGGACAGGCCATCAGGCAGGTCTGCTGACAGGTTGGCTCTGGCCTGGGCTCAGAGGCTCACCTGCAGCACGGAGGGTTCCTTCCCCTCCTTCGCCCCTCGCCCCACTGAGCAGTGGCACCAGTGCTGCCCCATCTCTGGGGCATGGGCTTTTCCACATTGCATAAACGATTTAAATATTCATTGGAGACTGACTCTGTGGCTGGATGGTGGAAGTGCTTCCCCTGGGATCGTCTGGAGTCCTCACTCTGAGTCCCTTTAGGTTTGAGCCCCAGGGAGCAGCCTTCAGCTTTCCACTATGGAGTCCTTCTGAAGAGAAACCTCCAGTTTCCAAGGGAAAAAGTCAAGTCATGGAAAAAGGCTCAGCTCCCTCTAAAAACAGCTCCTGAGGGATGGAGACAGGCTTTTCAATGCTCTGTTGGCTGCAGAAAATTGAAAAGCTCATATTTTTTGCATAAAATGCTGATTAACCAGTGCTAAACACAAGCATGTCTTAGGCAGTAAAAGGGCATGCACAAAAGAGATAAAACACTGGAAATTATGAGGCAATGGGAGTCAGCAACTGAAAGGATCATCAATAAAGCTTCTTCAGCATGGACAGAGTAACATCTAACCCAGGTATCACACAGCCTAGTCAAAAGTGTGACAGAAATTGTGCTTCGAATGCATGAACACACCAAAACCAGGACCTGCAAGAGACTGACAAACACAAGAGAACACAACGTTCATTTAAGATGCTTCATTCCTGCCTTTTGCTATTCACCTCAAAACCTCATGGGAAACACCAAGCCCACAAGCAATAGTTCCCCAGAAAAAGGTCTACGAATTATAGTGGGTCAGAAGCTGAACACGAAGTATCCCTGTCGCATCAAGAGACAGACAGAGCCCTGGGATATATGAGCTGCAGCGTGGCCTAGGAGTCTCACAAAATCATTTTCTCCTCTGTTCAGGGCTGGTGAGGTCTACACTGGAGTAGATTCTGGTATTGGCAGCTCAAATCAGAAAGGAGGTGGCGCTGCTGTAGGCAGCACAGAGCAAACAGGATGATCAGAGGTCTATGAGACATGACCTACAAAGAAAGATTGAAAGAACTGGGTTATTTTGCCTAAAAGAGATGATGGAAGAAGAGATGTGATAACAGTTTTCAAGTGCTTAAAAGGCTGCTGCTAAGGGGAAGAGAATAATCTGTTCTTTATGTCCATGGTGGACAGGACAAGAAATAATCAGCTTAAATTACTGCAAGAGAAATCAGGTTAGACTTGGGGACAAAAAAAAGTTCATGGAGCAAGGCAGTGGTTACCTGGGAGGCGGAGGGGCTCTGTCACTACAAACACAGAGGACAGGTTGAGGACAGGCTGGCAAACATCCCTGGGGAGAGGGGGCTGTCCTGGGGTAGGGCTGCACCCTCTCCATGCCCCTGTCGATGTCTGGAGCTCCTGGATTGTCCAAAGTGAGATCATCCTGCAGCAATCGCTTCAGCTGGCTGGACAAATCCCAGACATTTTGGCTCGTGAGAAGATTCAAGATAGCAAAACTTGATTTGGTAGCAGACTGGGGGCACAAGTCAACGTGTTGGGTTATTTTTCTTGCAGTAAAGAAATGCTTCGAAATTGATTTTCCTTTTCCCTCTCATCTCTTTCCATCACTCGATTGTAACACAAACGAAGCGGAGCATCCCAGCCATGCCACAGAGTCAAGCTGAGATGACACCATCCAAATGAAACCTGTTTGATAATGTCCTTGCTGAAAACAACAACGAAACCAATCTCTCCCCTCCAGGCAATCGGCTGGGGTTGAATCACCAGTTCTGAGTGCGCAGACTTGCCTGGAGATGTTTTTCAGCCAGCTCAGAGGATTTTTGCTACCAGAGAGGCAAAAAGAAAACAGAAACAGGGCCCCTTCCAACCCAGCTGTGCCCACACCAGGCAGCAGCTCCTGTGCCAGTGGCCA
Organism: Vireo altiloquus; assembly: GCA_013396875.1. Taxonomy (NCBI): domain Eukaryota; kingdom Metazoa; phylum Chordata; class Aves; order Passeriformes; family Vireonidae; genus Vireo; species Vireo altiloquus. The sequence continues at coordinate 471,710 of VZRF01011055.1, forward strand.
GGATGGGGATCCACCGAGGTGACCAAGAGCAGCCCCATCCACTTCCACTCAGTAGCACCTCCACTGTGCTGCTGAGCATGTGCTTTGGGCCTCAGATTAAGAGATTCTGTGCTCTCCTGAGAAATTATTATTTCCCCTGGGTTCCAAGAGCAATCCTTTATTTTAAAAACCTGCCTCCTAATTCATTTTGTATTTACCCATTGAATCTTGGCCAGGGTTTCTGGGAGTTGCGGGTTTTTGGAAAGGCCAAGTTTTAAATGGAGCTGACTCAGCAGAAGCTAACTTGATTGAAACAGTGCCTGTTTGAATTTATTCCATTCCTGGGCAGGATTGGAAACAAAGCTGCAGAAAATGGACTCTTCCCAGCTTTGTTTTCTCCACAGGCTCTTGGCTGTGTGCAGCAAATGTTGTTGCTGACCCACAGGGCTGGGACTGAAGTGGAGGGGAGCAGAAGAGAGCTGGCAGAATCCCTGCTGTATGTCCCATATTCTATTGATTTGAAGTTTAATACAGTTGAGATGAGAATCAAATAAAAAGAAGAAAAAGGAAGAAAAAATTAAAAAATTAAAACCCGGTAAGAAATTAATTTTCAGCCTCACTGCCCAGCATCAGTCTCAAGGAGGGGACTGGGGATGCAACTACTACTTAGATTATTAAAATATCTCTCCAGTTCCCCCCAGGACGCTCTGGTACAGGCAAGCCCTGCCATGGGGAACATGGTGCTAGTTCTCTTCCACATTACAAGGGGAGCAGGCTGGCACTTGGAGTCATTTCAACACAGCCCATGGAGCCAAGCCTGCTTCTGCCTTCCTTTTCCCATGTTGTGAATCCTTAGCTGTGCCTGTGGCACAGTCTGACTTCTAGACACGATGGCAGCATGCCTTGCTTGTTCCTGTGGTGGTGCTGTCCCAAGCAGGTCCTGCTCAGGAGGTGAGTGTCCCCTCCACAGCCTGGCCTTTTTCTCAAGTTATCCTCATTCAAGAGCTGGAAGGAGAGGATGGATTACGGAGGATGGCCAAGCTGCCATGCCAGCGTAGCACTGGGGACTGCAGTTGGATCCTGTCCCAGGTGAACTAAGATTCCTTCAAGGAAAAATTCATTTTATGGTCGAGAGTAAAACATAAAAGTGCTGAAAGATGTCACCTTCTCATACCTTGGAGAGTGCCTGCTTCTGATGTCCTCGCTGTGATGAGGTGCCTGAGTGGCAGCCAGGCTGTGAAATATGGCCAAGAGTTTTCGAATTGACAGCTCATTCCATGTACAAGCAAAGCCTGAAAGACAGTCCAGAGCTGCTTAGCAAGAGCAGGCTAATAGCTAAGTACACAACAGAGACCTAATGAGAGCACCAGTATCGCCTAACTCCAGCTTCACTCAGAAAGCCAAGAACATGGAAGTTGTCACTTAGTGTCCGATGGCCATAACGAGTTTGCCAGTGGAGATGCCCAGAAAGAATAATACCATAAATTGGCAAGGTGGCAGCTGCATTCATCAGCTCAAACAAGAGCTGGTCATCCCTAAAATCCAGCAGGATCAAAGACCACTCCTTCAGCTCCAATGTTATTTCTACCTTTAGAGCATGGATGGAAATACGCCTGAAATTTGCCAGCAGCCCCAACAGATGCATCACTTCTACTGAGAGCCAATGCTGGATGGTGACCCAGGCTATGAAATGCTATTAATTTATTGCAGCAAACGCTGAGAATCATTGGGGGATTCAAGACTCCTCAAGCCCCAAGTCCTCTGGAGAAGGCAGCGAGCGTGTGCTGGGCACACCTCAGTAACGATGACCGATGGCTGCTGGAGCTGAGCACCCCACATCTGGCCTGGAGCTGGGCAGAAGCCCACCCTGGGCAGGGATTTGGACACACCTCCAGCACGAGATGAAATGTGGTGCCTGCTGAGCTCGTGCTGCAGGGACAACACACGGGGACCCCTCTGTCCCCTCCTTGGGGACAGAGTTTGTCTCCAGCCCACAACACGAACGCGAAGCCGCGAGGCAGCCTGCCAGCTGGGAAGCTCTGGGAGCTGGAAAGGGGGGTGAGAAACGTGCTGCAAGTCCCCTGTAACCCATGCCCACTGCTGTCTGCTTGCAGGAGCCCCCCCTGAGCCGCCTGTCACCGCGATGGGGTTTGCCAGCCCCGTGACAGTCCCGGGGGAGCGAGTGCGGCGTTATCTGCACCGCTGCTGCTGTATTCGCCAGGCTGCGACTTGTGCAGGGAGATAACTTCCCTCCAGGATCACATCCTGCCCTGTCACAGGGCTTTGATATCCTTCCTCAGAGGGAATTGCTGGGTGCAGGGGGGGATTTGCTTGCCCCGGGGTGGCTCGCAGTGCTGGGAGAGGAGAGGAGTCCCTGGTGAGGACTTGCTGGGGTTTTTTTCCTCTTTGCAGGGCAATATGGGTGATTTGAAGCCCCTGGGCCAAAAGAGTTGTGCGGTGTTACCCATGTGACAGCTAATGAAGATCACTCAATCCATAAAGATTTTAAGTCAAGGGTTTGATGTTAATTATGGACCAAAACATTTAACAGCCCGTTTCACTTCCACAAGGCATTTTTTTAATTAAAAAATGATATATTGCACAAAAGGGGGGAAAAAAGGGGAGAGAAATAATTGAAGATTGTTTTATTCCAGAACAACCTGAGGCAGGGAAGGCAGTAAGGAGATGATGTGTTGAGGAGCATGATGGCAGCACCACAAGCCATGAACTGGTGGCAGAGGAAGCCAGGGAGGGAGCAGACTAGGAGAAGGTGCCCAAGGAAGGGGAGAACAGCCAGAGGCAGCTAGATGGAAATCCAGATCAATCATTTGGCCACCACCCTGGCCTACCCTTACCTGTTGAATCTTTAGTTTGTGCTGCTGAGGACTTGGTTTCAAATCCCTCTTTCTGTCTCTCAAAAAATAAACAGCTAAACCCCCAGGGTGGAAATTAGTCTGGAATAGGTCAGGGATGAAGAAAATCTGACATGTCTGGCTCTGACGTTGCTCTGTTTTTCATTCAATATTTAAAGATGCGTTTGAGCGGGGGTTTGGCCTGAGATGCATTCAAATAGAATGCATCTACTGCATTCTATTTGCAAAGGAAATGTCTTCAGCAGAACAAACCAACACCTCCCTTGCCTTGGGCAGTGCCCATCAGCTGGTGGTGCATGAAGCAAGGGGGCAGCAGGAGGGAGTAGCTCTGGGTTGGAGGCTGGTACTGGACTAACTCAAGGAAGGAAGAAGAGAAGTGGGATGGAAATGTGGCCTGGTGCTGACCAGGAAAATTTAGTGTGACTGCTTAAAACTGGAAGTAGCAGGAGTACGACACTCAAGTCCCTGGCTGTGGATGGACTCAAGTCCTCCTGCGTGTGCAGCTCTGAGCCCTGCTGTTGTTCTCTTCCCTCAACTCTACAAGGGGAATAATATTATTCCCTCCTCACAGGGTTTGGAGATGCTCAGTTACTATGGTGATGGGGCCATAAAAGTACCAAAGATAGCAAGAACAATAATAATATCAGACATGGTAGGAGCCAAATAATTGCATTTAGGGCACGCACACAACACAAAAGGGAGAGCCACCTCCATTCACCACGGCTCAAACCCTGAAGACAAAACTTCTGTAGCACCAATGGGCTCTGAGCCTGCTTAAAGGGCTAATTCCCAATTCCTGCAATATCCACTCGATGCTAGGAGTGGTCACCAGTGGCTGCAGCTCCAGGACTAGTCCTACCTCTCCACAACGCCAGCCAGGAAGAGGGGGGAGCAGCAGGGCCAGACAGCCTTTGCCAGTGGAGAAATCAAACGTTTCTCACACCACTTGTGTAGCACGAAGTCCCCACAGGTGTTTGGCCACTGCACTGCGTGAGCAGCTGAGCATTCATTGCCCAGAGTGGCCAGCACGCCCAGCACAATGCCACTGCCAGCTTGTTCCTCTGTCTCTGCTGAGCACAGAGCCTGCCTCATTATTTTTTTTAATTTATGGGGTTTTAATTGAAAAAACTGTATAACATCTGTGGCTGCTTCATAACACCTGTGAGCGACAAGGCTGATTTTCAGCAGCGATCGTCACAGAGTTCTCATCTGGGCAATGCTGAGTCAGTGCTGGGTGGCCTCCTCTGAACTGCTCAGGCGAGAACAATCCTTGGAGGGCACGTAATTAACATGTGATGGAAAACAAGATTCCGAGGAAAAAATATGAAAGCCATCCCGTTTTAAAGGGGAGAGCTTGGGATGAGCAGGCGATGAGTTTGCAGTGGTTCACCTGAACAAATGCTGCTGGTACTCGGATGGAGAGCTGGGCTGCCAAACCAGCTCTGGTGTCATGGTAAGAGGAGGTGGCAGATTTTCCCTTCCATCAGCATTTTGGGCAGAATCTGCACCTCAGTTCTTGCTGGGCATCTCCCAGTTGTTGTTGGTTGTGGTTAACCCCAGCTCTAGCCCAGGAGCTGCCTGCTCCCTGACAGGGGCACGGGCAAGGCTTGTCCTCCTCTTCCAGCAGCCCTTTCCAGCAGCATGTGCCACGGCAGGCACTGGGATTTGCTGAGCCCAAGGGAGCTGCTGGCAGCAGGAATACAAACCACCCTCCTGCCATTTACACAGCCGCTGTGGGGACCTGCCCCGCTCTGCCCTGCTCTGACAAACATTTGCACACTTGCAGCATCCCAGATGTGGCTGGGAAATGTCACCACCCACGCCGTGGCAGGAGGCATGAGGAGCTGCCACAGCCATGGCCTTGCCAGCTGTGGACAGTGAACCCAGGAGGCAGCAGACACCCCCAGATGGCTGAAAGCCCAGAATCCTTCTCCTTCATCGTTAGGTCTGGAGGCCCAGCACCGCCCAGGTAGTTTTTACCATGAGTAAAAGGATGCTGAAGCTCACTGCTGGTGTTGCCACCCAAATCCTCACGGTTTTGACAGCCTTGAGTGCTGCCTACTGAAAGCTGCCTGCTTGCAGCATCTCCCAGGGCTTGCTGTGCAGGTGCTGGCTGTAACAGTTGGGCGGTTCAGGAAGCACAGGGCAGCCTGGGAGGCTTACAGGTGCCTCTCACATTTCTACATGCTCATGACAAAGCTGCTCGGTAGCTCGAGTGAGCAAGGAGCAGCAGGGACACGGCTCCGGCTGTGCACAGGCTGAGGTTTCTTCCTTGCAGGAGCCTTCCTGTACAAAGCTGGAGGAGGTTTTATCCACTACTCACAGCTCTGGGAAGCTCAGGCTGCCCTGAAATCCCTCTTCCCACTGTGACTTGGTAAATAAATAAAACCCTGTTCCCTGCTGAGCTCGGTAATGGCAACAGGGCTGCCAGGGCTGCAGACAACCAGGGCTGGCAGGTAGAAAGCAGGGGCCAGCTGAGCTGTTTGGGCAGGGAATAAAGGAGCAGCAGCGCAAACATTTCCGTGTCCTTGCCCCTTGTCACTGCAGCTTGGCAACACCCCCGTGTAACACAGGCTTTTTGAGCAGATTCCCCCTTGCACATCCTCGGAGCAGCCCCCGCAGCTCTCCACTTCAGCACAGCGTCAGCGTCACGCCCCCTCCTCCCTCACGTGTTCGGGCCAAGAATTCCCCTCGTCTCTCAGAGCACATTAAAAAAATCAATGTAATTACACAGCAAACATTAATTATGATCAGAAAATGCAACTGAGAGGGATTGATCTGGAGGAGGGTGGCAGCTAGCCACAAAATTACCAAACATCACATCAGTGGGGCTGGTCCAGACAGCAAAGCATCCTTAGTGACACCTGGCTTGACCATCTCAGTCTCTGGTTTGTTTAATTAGCTTTTTCACTTTGTGGTGTGAGGCAAACAGAGAAGTGGATAAATGTAATGTCTGTGTAGATGTAGCTAGATGCCCCTGGTAAGGCTGCTAAGAGGACATGAGACAAGAGAAACCAAATTGCTTGTCTCAGCCTGGTAATCCCAAGGACATGGCTAATCCTGCTTGGGGTGAAACTTCATCCCTGCTGTGGAGGTGACCTCCATGCAGATGCTGCCTCAGTTGGTTGTTGGGGCTCTCCTGGGGACAGGGCTCCCACACACCCCCCATACAGCCTGCACAGGCTCTCAGCCAGCCTTGTCCTTAGGAAGCTTTTCCTGAGCATCTATCCCAAGACCTCTTGGCTGCAGTTTAAGCCTATTACAGCTTGTCCAACCCTTGACCAATTGATCAGCATCATTTTTATAACTGCTTTTTTCCGCAGTGATAAATGTTACACATCCTACCTCCAGTTGTCTCAGTCCTGGAGCACAAACCAGCTCTCTCAGTCCATCTTCCCCGGGGCATGTTTTCAAAACTCTGTGAACTCACTCAATTTGTCTGAAATCTTTCTTAGAGTTGTGATGCCAAAGCCTGGAGATATATGTCTCCAGCTGATGCATCACTAGCACTAAATAGAGCCAAATAAATTACCTCGCTGCCTTCTATCTCAAACTATTAATACATCTGTGGGCAACTCGAGCCTTGGCTCTCCCTTTCCCAAGCACCAGGTTATTGTCTGCTGCTCAGTTTGAGGGCTACTCCACTGCTTGAGCCACTCTCCTGCTGGCTTACCAATCCTTCCCCATCTTATATCTGAGATTTTGATATCGCTTTCCTAAGTGCAACACTTTGCACTTGACTTTATTGAATTTCAGTGTATTGATTTCAGGCCATTTCTCCAATTTATCAAGATCATTTTGCTCTGAGGAATCTGGCAGCAGCTTGTCTTATATCTGCTCTGTTGACAAAAGGTCTTTAGACCTCAGGGCTATCAAGCCAGAGCTTTGCATTAGTCCTGAAAATAGTCAGAAAGAAGCACATGGGGAGGCATGGGGACAGTGGCAGGTGGAAGCAACAGACTGGCTCACACAGAGACAGCCCCACACTGCCATCTCAGCCAGGCAAGGAGCAGAAGCAAGAGGAGGAGACAGAAGGAGCAAGATGGAAATGCTAATGGGTCCCCAGGGGTGAGAGCAGGGATACCTGCTGAGAGATGCTGGGACCCTGCTGCAGCCCTGGGGACAGCCCTGGGGCCGGAGGATGGAGGGGAGGTGAGCACTGGGATTTAATGGCTCCTCTTTCCTGTCAGGTCAGCGTGTGATGAGCTGCCCTGTTGCCACCTGAGGGCTCGCCAGCAGACCAGGAGAAGCCCTGCAGCATCAGGCATTAATGGCACTATGTGGCAGAAAAGCTGGAGTAAGATGGAGACAGAAGTCTGCCCTGGTGTGCACAAACCAGGTCGCATGGTTTTATTGGTGCTATTATTATTATTATTATTATTATTATTATTATTACCCAGAAGTTGGAGTGCTCCATTTTTTAAGGCAGAGGAAGAGTCTTGGGAAGCTGCTGCTTGTCCTGGGGTGGAAGGAGCAGCTCCCAGCTCTTCTGCTTGGGCACACTGCAGGAGCACGAGGCTTTGGACAAATATTATGGATCTACGACAGCATCCTTCTTCCCACCACACTCTCCTCCCTCTGTTTCTCCCACCAGCTTGCCAACAGCCCCTTCCTCTGCCTCCTCCTCCTGCCCCTCAGGAGGGCTGAAGTTCAGTCAACAATTACCCACATATTGGGAGGAATTTCCTAGAAAACTCTGCAAAAAAAGCACCTCCCGCAGAGCTGCTTCCTGATAAGTCCCTGTTCTCTGGTGGAGGGCAGGTGCAACAGCTGCTGGCACAGCGGGAAGGCTGGGAAAGCATCAGGAGAGAGCTGCCAACAGCCCTGGGGATGGGGCAAGGCAGAGGCGTAATGGAGGGGCTGGAACAGCTTGGGAGAGGGCAGTGGAAATGGTTTCCTTGGGAAAAGGCTGGCAAGCCTCAAATGGAAAAAGGATGGCAAGGAAGAGATAGGAGGTGTCCTCTGGGTGCTGAGGTCATGAGGAGAGAAGAGGAGGAAGGTTTGGGTGAAGTCCTGGCAGCCACAGAAGCTCACCTTGGCTCTTGCCGTGGTAGTGATGGAGACACAGACGTGTGATAAGCCCTACTCCACACACACTTTAAAATCTAAGTAGCTTATGAATAAGTAATAATCCCTTATTCCCAGAGCCATAATCTATATTTAATTAAGAAAATAACTAAACGGTGGCAGTAAAAGGGGCTGTGTGGGGAAACAGAGAGAGGAACACTGTCGGATAAGCTGCAGTAAGAAAGGGAACAAACAGTAGCCTCAGCGTGGCAGAGGCAGCAGAGCTGCAAACGCAAACCTGGCCTTCAGAACACCTGTCTGCAGCAAAGTCTGCCTCAAGAAGCTTCTTGGGTCAACAGGTGAGCGACAAGAGGCACTCAGCCATTCACATGCAGGTGTGAAATTTCCTGCTGTTCAGTGATGCTGGACTGTGCACAAGGAGCAAGGCACCGAGGAGCCAAAGCAGCCCCCACGTCCTCTCTGGGAGCATTCAACAAACACCTTCAACGCTGCCACAACAAACTGTCTTACAGCAATTCTGTGCTTGGTGTCCAGCGTCTCCTGATGCCTGCCATTGGCAAACCCAAGCAAGCCCTGCAGCTGAGTGGCACACAGGGCTGGCAAGCTGTTAGCCTGGAAGGGACCGTGCCAGCCCAGTGCTGGGCCAGTGCCCAAAGGGTGCAGAGGTGTTCATGTAATGCCTGCAGGAGCTTGTCAGCCCAGGCCAGAGCCCACTGCAGTGCTCTGCTGGAGGCCTTAATGCACCCCTGGGTCCTTCTCAGCGTCACCCCAGCGCCCACGGGCATTGGCTGCTTCTCAGGGGTCTTTGCCAACGTGCAGCCAGTGCCAGGCCAAGGCTGGAGCTTGGCTTTTCCCCTGGTGTCTGTGCTGGGAGCACTGAGGATGGTGCTGATGTCAGCTCTCATCACCCCCTGCTCTGGACAAGAGAGATAAAGATGGACAGCAGTGTGGCCATAGATAGTCTGAGTACTCAGCACCTGTGTCCAGAGCCCTTCCAGCCCCACCAAAAGCACACCCCAGCTACATCCCCAGACCTCTCCCTCCTGGCACCTTGCACCGTTCCCCAAAGCATCACTGCAGCCTTGCTCCGTTAACTGTGTTTTGTTTAGCATTCCACTCATGGGGTCTGTAGGTGACAGATAGCCCTCTGCTTCCCTGGATTGTAGTAGGGGAAATGACAGCACGTTTTAAAGGCTGGGTTAAAGAGAAGAAAAAAAATCTCAGTCCACATCCTGTATATTATAAATAGACCGTCTGGTTTTTAAATTGAAAAACAGCAATAATCACTGCTAAGAGCCTGCTGAACAAAACCAGCCTTATTACCACTGGGACAAATTCATATTTACCAAAAGAACACAAGTATTTTTTAAGCTGCTCTTTTTAAGCTCCCTAAGTTGCTAATGTCCTGCTGCTTCCCCTCGATGAGGTCCCTGGGAGTGGTGACAGAGCCGCAGCAGGGACGCGTGGGCAGTGCAAAGTGGGGACAATCCTTTCAGCCGTGGGCAAGAGAGAGGAAGGTGATTTGGAGCAGGCTCGGCTGTGCCAGGCTACAAAGAGAGATGCCATCAGTTTTTTTAGCTGCTCTCTTTTCCTCTAACTGCTGTTTGATGGCAAGGAGACAGGAGGTCTGGAGAAACGTGGGTGGAGGCACCCGGGTGGAGATGAGGGGTGGCATGGGACAGGCTGTGTTTCAAGGGGCACAGCCATTCAGGCAAGCCTGTCTTCCCATTCCTTTAAGGAACAGAGAGAAGCACAACTTTCAGAGGACATGGCATGCACAGAGCCCGCTGGCACACAGCAGGCAGCTGTCCCTGTGAAGGCACTGCTGAGAGGTGAAGGAATGGTCCAGGGCAGCTGGGTGGGCAGGTGTGTGAGCTGCAGGGACTGCTTGGATTTGGATTAGCAAGGGGGATAACAGAGATAACTACCTCACCTTCCCATCACAGCCGTCACACTGCTGATAGCAAGGTCAGGAGGTGGGCAATGAATGCACTGAGGGAAGAGAAGGGATGGGATCCCCAAAACTGCCTGTCCTCCACTCCTTGACCAGAACAAGTGACTGGGGCAGGGAGATGGGGCTGCAGAAACTGTGCCACGGGGAACAGGGTGCATCTCAGTGGGATGAAAGGCATTGCTGCCAGGCATCCCTGATGGGATATGCAGAGGAGGCTGAGTTCTCACACAGCACAGATATGGGAAAGGAAAATTAAAGCAGCCCCATGCCAAGGTCCTGAGATCTTCCTCTCTTCCCAGGCCATAGTACATTGAGACCACTAGAAGCTGGCTGCTAAATCTGACCTGTCCTGTACTTTGGGAACAGCATGGTACCAGAGGAATCATCAACGAGCTTCAAAGGTGGCTGCCAACCCAGAGCCAGGAGTGCAGCTCGAGCAGGTGGAGGGCTGGAGCTGGTGGAGGTAACACTCTTTCATGTAGGTTTTGGTCCCTGAATCACAGGGCTGGACAGCATTTGCCATCACTGATCTGGAGCCAGCATCTGAATGACTGCAGAAGAAACTCACCCTTGTTGGAGCCCTGCCTGGGCACTGTTTCAGGCACAGCTGCCAGCAGGCTCATGCAGTTGGCCTGTCCTGTGTCATGATCAGCACAAGTGATGTGGGACTGACAGCATTCTGCAGCCCTGGCCACAGCAGCAGCAGCTACCCTGAGCAGAGCTCTGGAGCAGCCATTCCCCGGGGCTAAGTGGGTCTCCTCTCTGCTGGAGCCTGACTGCGGCCACTGGTGAGGAGCACAGACTGGTAAGGCTGATCTACCAAGTGATGCCAACTGCTCCAAGTTGCAAGCTGTCTTTCTGAGTGCAGAATGCAAGTTTGAATGTCACAGAGAAATAAGAAAGGTGTAGCCTTGGAGGTGGAGGAGAAAGGAAAGGAACAAAACCAATTTAATAATGAATATATTATGTAGACATATCATGCCTCTTGCCTGCTGGCATGGCTTAACATCCATAAATCAAAGAGGAAGGAACTGCTTTTAATGCTGGAGATGGATGCTGGTCCTCAGAAAATTGCTAAGGGGGCATTAAAAAGGAGAGACATCTGGGAAAGGCTCCAGGTGCATTGGCTGCATGCACAGGAAATGCTGCAGTACTGCTGTCAGCTAAAAATTATTCCTGTGCTGTGGACACAAGTGGTCCACGAGGGCAAAAGCTTGGGAGCCACGTGGAGGTATCAGCCAAGCTTAGGAGGAAGGTGGACAATCCCTTGGTTCTCTGCTCCACAAGGAAGCTCCTTCTCTTCTCCTGCACACTAGGACAGCTCAGCAAGAAGGTCCACACCGTCTAAGGGATGGGATGGTCTCGGCCTGTGGGAGCCAGGAGCCAAAACTGAGGTGGGGCTTGCCATTACACCCCTCCTGGCTCTGCTGGGCATGCAGTCACCAGAGACAGGAGGCAGGGACAGAGTCCTCTCACAGCCAGCACCACTGCTGTGACACAGAGGATGGGCAGTAGCACCTCTTCCTGCTGTTCCGTGAAACACTGGATCAAGCAGAGATGAGGATCACCCTTTGGGGCTAGAAGGAGCCCTCCATTACGAAAGAAGGAGCTCTGAGGTTACGTGGAAGGGGCAGAGGGCAGATGCCCAAAGCATGGACCATCTCTTGGCAATATTGCCCGAGCCCACCCTGAGGGTGCCTGGTGAGTGTCTGGGCAGGAGGGAACTGCCCTGTTGAACAGGCACAAGCTCTAATGCATTGATCAGGGACTGCCCTCCTCGGGATCTTTCCCTCTCAGCAGCACAAGGCTCTCCCAGGACTTCAGAGGGGTGTTAAACCCAGGAGGGATGGCACAGTGAGACCTTTCACATCCCCAGGAGGGCTCTGTGTTATGGGGGCTGCTGTTGGGAAAAAGTGGGGGTCACTACTGCTGTCAGCGTTTTTCCCTAAGGAGAGGATATTGAGTGCAAGGATTTCGTTAATCACATTTTATGTGCATTTTAAAAACCCTTGAAATCTTCACTTTTTAAGAGCCTCTGCTCCTCTCCCACCCGCCCTGTAATCTGGCAGGGGCTGCCTCTCATGCCTGCTCTCTCTCTGCCCTTCCCAGGACCACCTCCTTCCTCTTGCACTGACCCACTTTAGGCGTCAGATTCGCAGCCTGGCAGCTCACCCGGAGAAGGAGAATTCACAGAATGAATTTGCAGAGCCAGGGAGCCAGCCAGGGCTGGGGGAGCAGGAACAGGCTCTCCAGGAGAGAGAGAGGCACCCACGGCCACCTGCATGCCGGGAGGCAAGAAACCTGCCTGGGAGCGAAGGATGCTAAGAGAGAGTAAGTTCACAGTATGAATGGATTAGAGGGGAAAAGGGGAGGAAAACAAGGCAGGAAGGAGGTGAGCGAGGGGAGGGCATGGCGGAGAGGGAAGCTCACCAGGGGCAAAACCCTGCAGAGTGCAGCTGCTACTTTTCAGGCTGCACTGCAAAGGGAAGGTGAGATTTGGGAGAAGGCTTGGTCCAAGCACAGGGGGAATCTGCCACCCCAGAGGGGTAGAGCAGGATGGGAGGTAGGGAAGTTACTGGCTTGCAGGATCCCGAGGACTGCCAGGACGGAGCTGTAGAGAGGGAAAGGAGGGATGGAGGAGGCTGAGTATTTGGAGATGCCTCAGTATTTCAGGGCTTATTTAAAATGAACAGTCAGCTCCTTCGAGGTTCACCTCATGTGACGGAGCAGCCCCAACTCCTGACAGCAGAGCAGAAGCAGCTGCTGTCCCAGGGTCCCGGCAGAGGGATGGAAACCCCAAGCATGAGATCCAGAGAGCTGCTACAAGCAAATCCATGTGGCAACATCAGAAAGCCATGCTGGGGCCGAGCTCACAGGCAGACAAGCTTAGCCCTCAGAGAGCAGGGAATTGCTATCTGTCTGTGTCTCCCTCTGTTTTCCCTGATTTTATTGTGTTTTGTTTAATTGAATCACACACACACATGCACACAAAGCCCCAACTCGTGGTGTAAAGTCTGTAAGGAAATGAGCAGCAAATTAACGTTCCAGGAGGAGCGATGCTGAGCAAACACACGAAACTCGGCACGAGCTGCGAGCAGGAGAGGCAGCAGGAGGAGAGAGGAGAAACTGGCAGAGAGGGAAGAGGGAGCTGCAAAAAGGGTTTTCCAAGGGGAAATGAGGCCCAAAGAAAGCAGAACAAGGGAAGGAAGAAAACCCGAGAGGAGGAGGGAGAGGACAGCGCAGATGAGGCGGGTGGTTCCTGTAAGGTCACTGTGCCCAAGCTGTCACCGATCCCTGTGTGGAGCAGGTCAGGGAGCACAGGGAGAGAAAGCTCACACAGCTCATGGCCAGGGGGACATGAGGGACATGGGTCAAAGTCCAACGGGTCCTTCCCTGCTCCAGGACTCTCCTGCCCAAATATGAACAAAACACTCCTCTGGACCCAGTATCCAAGTCCACCACTGCCATGACCAGCTCAGCCTCTCTCCTCTGGCATAGCAATCGTACCCCTCCATCAGCTCTGAGCTCAGCCAGGACCCCCCACTCCCCTTCCACTTGTACCATCTGGTGTAGCTGCAGCTCCACACGAGCTGCTTATTCTCAGGAAAATATTGGATACTGAGGAATGATGGACACGTGGGGTGAGATGACGATATGCCAGGGCGTCTGCTCCAGCACTCCCCAGGCTCCTCATCCCCACAGAGCTGCACCCCAGCGGCACCATCCGAACCCTGGATGACCAGTGCAACCCTCAGCAGTCTGTGACCACAGTGCAGAGGGCAGGGACACCGAGGGGAAGGAGCATCTCCAGGACAGAGGGTTGTCTGTGCAGCCAGGCAGCACTCTGGCCCCTCCTCACCTCCCAGCTCACCCCTGCTCACGAGTGCACAGCACAGCACAGCACAAGATGAGGTGCTCCTCCAGCACTGGGAAAGTGCAGGGTTAAAGGATGTTGATTATCCTGCCCAGGCTCGCTGTGACAGGCCTCACATGTGTTCAGTCACATCCAGATACGAAGCCACTCTGGAAACCAAGACATTTATTCAAAGGAGCAGCAGCACTGCACACATATCTGCCTGTGTAAAGGAGAACTTCAAAAGGGCTGACAGTCACAGAGCCCAGCAGTAACCTTTGGCTAATTAGCTGTCTTGATTTTCTTGCAGTTTATTTTTATACTTCTTGGGCTCTGAAATGCATTTACTGTAATGTCAGAAAGGCCATGGTAAATATAAAGCTTTCTAGCAATAAGTATATCCACCCCGCTGAGCTTTTGGGACTGACAGCTCCAGCTTGGCGTGGGCCAGGTGGAGTGACAATGCTTTGCTGAGGTTTCTGTCTTGCACAGGAAGAACTGTGGTGGTGGAAATGACAAAGGCACCTGGGGCAAAGCAGGTATGGGCATGGAGCACAATGAGCACGGAGCAGAGGACACCTGTAATGGTGCTTTCCTGAGGTCAAATCACAAATGAGCAGAGGAGACAGAGGGGTGAGGAAGTCTGCAGGACGCAAAGCCATGAGCCAGCTCAGCAAGGAGAGGTCAAGAAAAGCAGGCAGAAATGTGGGAGTGATGCTGAACCTGCAGAGAAGAGCAGGTGGGACCCCATTCTAAGCATTAAGGGAATCATCAATGGGAGCTGCACTGCTCAGAGGGCCTGTAGGAGCCACAGAGCCTTCCTGCTCCTGGGCAGAGGAGACAGAAGCCTGGAAAGATGCTCAGATGGTTAGATCTCAGTCAAGAAGGGATTTTCAAGTCCCACTGGGGTGGAAGATGACAGTGCCTATTGAAGCAGGTCACTCTGCCCCCCACCCCAGCTGTACTCCATGTATCACTGCACGGTGCCACAGACACCCTGCGACCCTTGTCAGAGGGGTTGTGACTCTCACTGGGACCTGGCACCCCAGGGCTTCCCTGACAAAGCCAACCCCTTCATTCCTGACACTCCTTCCACCCCAGCAGCTCCTGCTCTCCACACTCTGCACGTCAGCACTGCTGAATTCCCCTTGGCCAAGGGGTCGGGGTTAAGGTGAGGATGTGCCCAGCCTGAGATGCTCCTGGAGCTCTCCATAGGGACATGCAGGCCACTCCTGCAGGGCACCTGCCTCCTGCAGCCCTGGGGCTGGGCACAGCCGTGGGACCAGGCTGAGCTGTGCTGCGAGGGAACACGGAGGGTAAGAAAAGAGCTCTGTTATCTCTGCGCTCTGATCTCCAGCACAAACCACTCAACATGTGGCTCTCCCTGGACTGTGCACAGAGAAGATCAGTGGAAAGAAAACAGAGAAGAGACCAATGCATTAATGATCAGAAACGAAGCAGTGCTCCTCTGGCCCCAGATGTAGCACAGAAACTTCTGAGTCCCTGCAGATGGGTGGCAGGCACCCAGGACTTCAAACAGCCTCCCCCCTTCAGCTGCTGCTCCTCCTGCCTGGCTGGGTGTCAGTCTCAGGACTGCCCTGTGTACCAGCTGGGAGAACTCGGTGCCAATTAAAAACCAGGCTCTTGTATCCTTTGAACTGCAGAGAAACAAAACCTGTGAATTCAACCTTTGCCTTATTTTTTTCCCCAAATGATGTCAGGAGTCGAGGAGACAGAACAGTGCTGAGTGCAATAGCTGTTGAAAGCTGCTGGCTGCTTCAGTGTGCTGCTTGAACTCCACCAGCACAGCTGGGCTGGAGTCGGTAACTGCAAATCTTTAATTTTAAGGGTCAAATCATTATAGACTCTCTCAGGGAAGTTAATAGGAAGCTTACCTTTGACTCAGCTATGTAAAATCAACAAGAAATTCCCAACTGATCATAGTGATACATGGTTCCATCTCCAATCCCAAGCATCCCTTCCTACAAGTCAAATTCATATTTTCGTTTTTAAACTCATCCTTACAATTAGAGCTTGTGCTGCCTCAGTATCAAAATGTCTCAGATGGCTGGGCTGGATTTTGGGACTGACATCAGCCAGCACCCAAATCGGAGTCTCCTCACTTCTGACAAGGTTCAAGTGTTTCAGGGCTGAGCTCTCTGCTGGGATAATGCACCTGCAAGGCACAGCATAGCTCTGTTCTTGGTGTGCAGTTGGTTGGGCTCTGACTGCTCCTGAAAATCCCTTCGGCCTCACCCAGGCACCTTAAAAGCTCTTTGTAGCAACAGCTTGCACCTGGGCTGCTTTAAATGATACATGCTGAATAATGCCATGGAGGCAGTTTCAAAGCATCTTAAATATTTTTGAGCAGAGCAAGGCTGGTACCCACAGTCCTAAAACCCCACACAGGGTGATGGTGAGCAGCAAGCACTGAAGGTTTCCATGACAAGGAAGGTATTATTTCTTTGCTCCAAGCAGAAAAGGAGAGACATGCAGCACCAAGACCTCACCCCTATGAGCCCTTTTATTGCCCATTTACCTCGGACAGATGTGTGTGATGCCTGTGTAATTCCAGCCCTCTGGCATGGCCAGAGCCAGGGCATGGTGCAGGGATCCTTTAAAGGAGGTGGTACCATTCAGGGAGGGAAGGTCCTGAGCTCATAGGTCATGCATATATACCTGCATATACATTATTAATGCCCTCCACATGACAGCTGCTGGCTGCATCCACAGACTCTCTACACTGATGCCTCTCTCTGAGTCACGGCTGCATAAAGCTCCTTGACAGACCTGGAGGATGAGAGATGTGGTAAAATCCCAAACATGAGTATTGCATCAAAGGTTCTGTGGTTATCAGAGCACAAATAACATCTCCCTCACAGTTTCAGGGGCAGGGTAGTGTGAGGGCTGTCTAACCACCCTCCTGGAGCACGGGGTCCATACTCAGGAGCACAGTGCATCAGGGCCAGTCCGAGATGCTCCACAGGGGTGCAGGAGGTGGCCTGTCCATGCTGCTGGCAGAGGAGCTGGGGAACTCGGTGAGGAGCTGGTGGGTGGACTTGAGTGGGATTTCTCCTGCATGGAGAGCTCAGCAGCCCTCCATGCATGCCTGGCTGTGTCAGTCACTCCTGGTTTAGCTGACACGCAGGAGAGAGCCTCACGTGAGACTTTCAGAGGATGCTGCACACTAATGGTGGGAGATTGCCCCACGTACCTTCATGGATGGGCAGAACCCAAGGCAGAGCAAACTGAAGAGGGATGGCTGGGACAGCTCAACTCTCCTGATGATCTTTCTTTTTTTTGTTGCAGTCTTTCCTACTCTCCCCAGGCCTTTCTCCTGCTCTGAAGCTGCTGCTGCCTCAGCCACCCAAGATGAGTGAAGGATACGTGAGCATCCTGATGGACACAACAGCCACTTCCAACAGCAGGTACCCTGTACTGCCACGAGCATTCATTTACAGACACTATTCCAACCAGTCCTTGAGGCTGAGCAGGAGGTTTTCCACCCATATTTTGCTGGAGCTCTGAGGAATCAGCACTGGGCTCCAAGGCAGGAGGACCTGCACAGGGAAAAGACCCCATCCCACTCTGGGAATAGACAAGAAGCGAGACATCAGGGAGGATCACTACTTCCATAGTGGGTTTATTAGCAGAGAACTCTGCTCCTTCCAACTCCATGTCTCTGCAGAGGCAGTGACTCCCCCACCATGTATTACATTTTATTCTATAAGTGCAAAGCAATTTCCATTGAGGGTAGGGACAGTGAAGCACAGAGAAAGAGGAGAATAATATCTCATCTTTCTTTAATCCCCACCATCCCAAAGGATCCTGGTGCCGTTTGCT
Organism: Vireo altiloquus; assembly: GCA_013396875.1. NCBI lineage: Eukaryota > Metazoa > Chordata > Aves > Passeriformes > Vireonidae > Vireo > Vireo altiloquus. The sequence goes on from VZRF01011055.1 coordinate 489,240, forward strand.
TTACTTTCTATATGTATGCACAGTTAATTAGCATTACCACAGAACTGCAGGTATTCTCAGACTTAGTAGAGGGAATATCTTGTAATAGAAGGGTAAGCAAATAGTTTCTGCTGTTTCCATTACAGCCAGCTTTGATTATCCAGGGTAATGGGATAACAGGGACAAAGCAAAAACATAGATAACATGAGACCTATGCAAATTAAGCTGGGGAAAAAAACAGTGATGCTGAGAGTAATGGAGGAAAGAAAAGTCAGTGATACGGATTAAGGAGCACAGAGATCCCTGCGCTAGCAGTGCCCTCAGCTCACAGATCCATACACAGGGGTACCTGGGCACAGCAGTTGGGCAGCAAATCTATAGGGTCAGTCACTGTGACAGGGAAGCAGAGACATCCCCTGCACAGCAAAGCCAAGCTGCAGCAGAGGGAGGCGAATTGCATTAATGCCGAGCATTTCAAAGCCTCTCTGTGAGGGATTTGTCATTAAAATGAATAAGATTTGGGCACTCAACCCACCTCCTCCCTACACGAGCAGGAAGAAGCCCAATTTAAAGGTCAGCGTCTTAATGGTTTTTGCTGTGTATATACCAGGATAATTCCTCTCCAAACAGAAATCCAGCACCTCCTCGGTGAGCCACAGCCTCTGTTTGAAGGAGCACAAGAGCATCCATAGCTGAGGAGGTGCAGGAGTACAGACAGGTACAGCTTCTATGTTAAAACAGAAGGGAAGAAGCTCCAACTTCATCTCCTTGCAATAGGGCCCAAGATGAGGAAAGGGAACAGCACTGGAGTTCCTCTGTAGTCCCTCATCTCAGCAAAGACCGGATTCACTCTGCTCTGTCAAAGGGGATGTTCAAATCCTTGGCACCAATATCGTGGAGGCAGCTCTGAAAAATCTCTGGTGGTGGGTGGATAAAAAGGGCACCAGTGGAGATGAGAAAGAAAGAAGAGAGGGAGGAATCTTAGAGGAAGAAGAACCTTCTTAATAGGTTTTATTGATTTAACCCAAAGAGAGAACAGTAGGGGGAAATATATGCCATTTAAATGTAAACCAGCAATAAAAATAATCGTTAGAGTCATAATCTCAATCTGTTAGCATTTGATGTAGAAATGATCTTAGTGGGAAATATTTTCTGAGTAAGCTATTTGCCTTTACTTAGTATGAAGGAGCCCCTTAAATATAACTAATCATTATCATGGACTTTTTTTTCGGTACTCAGTTCTTGCAAGCGCCTGATGATTTCACAGCCCCTGTAGAGCCTGACTTGGAGAAGCTGCTGGCCCACCCCAGTTGGGATCTCCTGTCCACATCCCTGTGGATGTTCCTGTTTCCATGCTGGAAATACATGTGGATTTCAATGGCAGCTAGAAATCATCACTCTCCACCCAAATGGTGATGGGACTTTGTGAATGGCCAAGGAGGCTGCATCACTTGATCAGATCTTTTGAGCTATAATTGAGAAACAGTAATTTCAGAGCATGTTTCCAAGGCCCTGCATATTCCAGAAGAAGTGAGAACCACCTGACCATCTATTTTAGCTTTCTCTCTTGTAAAAGAAGAGGAAAACGAGGGGTTTTCCCTTTGCGGAGGAGCTGCAGGGCTGGCAGTGAAGATTCAGGGCAGGGAGCCCTTTCCTGGTGCAGGAGGGGAGATTGGATATGTCCACCTGGATCTCAGAAGGAGCTTTTCTCGTCAGTGCCTTGTCCCCAGGCTCAGTCCCCGTGGGGACACGGCGCTGCCCACGTGCAGGTGCTCAGGGGAGGTCACCGTCCCTACAACTCCCACGCCGTGCACCTCTCAGCCACAAAGAAAGGAATAAATACCATCTTCTGCCTGGGAACACCTTTTAATCTTCTTGCTAGATTTTCATACCCTTCTCCGGACACCCAGCTGGGCCAGGCATGATCTTGTTTGGCTTTCCATGCACAGAGGCAGCTAAACCAAGGCTGCTGTTTTATCCCATGCACTGGTAGGGGCTGGGGGATGCTCTCACTAATGGAACTGCGGGTCCTCACCACCCTGCAGCAGCCTTACCTTGCCCCAGAAGGGAGAACATCCCATGGAGGTGGGCACCTGGAGCAGCATCCCCAGTGCTGGGAAGCTCACCAGCCCCTTGCAGAGCTGCTGGTGGCAGGACACTTGCAGGCAAGCAGGTGCCAGAGCAGCAGCTCTCCATGGGCCAGGGGACTGCCAGGGTTCCACGTCAGAATCTGCCACTGGCAGAAGCCACTGCAGCTCCTCTAGTGGGTCTGGGGAGCTGGTCTGGCCCTGTGTCCACAGCCTGGGGAGCTGGTCTGGCCCCTGATGCCCTGCTCATAGCCAGGTCTCCAAACTCGCAGCGGCCCTCATGCTGTGTGGGTAATTCAGGCTCGCAAGGGGGTTATTAAAATCCATTCAAAGCTAATGTCAGCCGGTTCGGTGTTAATGTCAGTGGCTGAGAGGCACAGCAGGAGTGGGTGGAGAAGGACTTTGATTTCCCCACTCTAATTTCCAAGCGGGGTGGGCTCGGCAGGCAGCGATGGGGAACGGGGATGGTGGCGGGTGGGAGCAGACAGGTGGGACTCGCAGTTTAATCCCGACAGCCAAACATTTCACTCCATGTTTTGCTTGACAGCATTTCTCCCTGGCTGTCCATTTGAGAGGCAGGTTATCTGCCAGGATCCCAGCAGGTGAGTCTGCCTGAGCCATCAGCTCTGTTCAGAGGCTGGGAAGGGGCTGTTGGTGCTGCTCCACACCGAGCTCCATCAGGTATTTCAGGTGGATAGGGCATCACACCCAGGCACTTCCCATCGGGTGCATTTGGAAGTTCAAACCACATGTCCCAACTCCTGCACTGACTCTCAGCCCCTCAGACCTGCCGGGGCTGAAAGCAGGGCTGGAGTTTGCTCATGTCATGCAGGTGAGTCCAAACCGTCCCCTGGATTTTGAAAAAATCCGGGTAATTTCAGGATGTGGCTAGCATCATGCAGGCTAAGATAAGAGTAATCGGAGCTCCGGGCCATAAGCTGATTCCTTGCATATGACAGGAAGGAATTATCCCTGTCTCTCCACCCGGCAGCGTTTGTACACATGGGCACACACCTGGCGGGGTCTGAGCCACGGGGACACGTGTGTGCCCATGCTTGCCAGAGATGGGATGACAAGGATCCTTGCAGGCAGTGCAGAAGTCCCTCAGGCAGAAGGAGGAGCACAGACAGCAGAGGAAATCTGCTGAGGAAAACCATCACAGGGCAGGTGCTGTCCAACCTCCTCACTCTGGCACAGCAGCACTGGGAACCCCCAGGTCTCCTTCCCGAGAGGTCCTGCTCTGGTTCTCCCCCTGTTTCAGCATCTGTTTGCAGTGGGGATTCCTCCACGTTGGCTGGGAAATGCATTGCAGTCTCTTAATAGCTCATCCTGGCTGGGAGCTTTTCCTCGTATGTAAATACAATGTGTATAACAGTGGCCTCATTTCGCACTATAGGAGTGCACCAGACGCAGCTGAAGGTACTGAAGATGGCTTAAATGATCCAAATTTAACATTTGGTTATGTAGGCTGAATATTTCAGAGAGTTTTTAGGTTAGAAGGCGCTGTAAATGGAGCCTGACCTCTTAGACAGTGAATTTTACCCAGGGATTTAAATCAAGTCTGACCATTAAGCTTCATCCTTCTGACAGACAAAAATTAGCCTGGTTCGTAAGCAAGGAGGACAGCTGCTGGAGGCAGACTGGTCACAAGCCACAAGATCAAAGTGTTGAACAACATCTCTGAAGGGCAGCAGGTCCTGCCTGATGATAGGGCCACAATCCAGGTTATTTTGCTTTAGCTTGTTTGATTTGTGAATGGAGGGTAACAAACAGTTCTGAGGTCAAAGCCAGTGTTCAAAAGCAATGTTTGGTGCTGCTGTTTTCACCTAGAAAATAGCTGCTATTCAGAAATCAACGGTATTAGAGAGAAGTGAAACTCCAGTTGCCAGCAATTGGCCAGATGGGTCAATGAGGTGGTTTGGGGCGGCAGGACCATGGAGGAGATGTGTGGCACTAGCAGACCCGAGTCCCATCCCGTGTCCCTGGGGAGAGGGAAGGTGCTGCACCTCCCTCCAGCCAGCATCTCGTGCCACGTGGCAGGTTACCAAGCAGCTGAGAGAGGGAGATGATTTCTTTTGCCAGTTTTCTAATTTATCTAATGAGCAAGAAAATAAATCAAGCTGACAGTCACCCAGGTGGTTTTGAGCCTTCAGCTCCTCACAGCCCCCTTGTTCTCCCAGCCCATTTTATAACGGGGTTATAACCCGAGCACACAGCACTAACTCCTGCTATAATCTTTTCTTTACCAACGTCACTTAGCAGATGGAGTCATTTAGATGTGCTCACGTTTAAATGAGTGGCTTGCCCTGAAAGGGACAGAGCTGGGGCTGCTGGCAAGGTTTTCGGGATCGTTAGCCTAGAAAATGCTTAGCAGGGGAAGCAGTTGGCAGGCAGATTTCACGGACATGGCACCGCTGTCCTCTGCCAGCAAAATTACAAGGCTGAAATCCTGGAGCTGGATGGGGCCAAACCGTTCACAGCAAACAATTTAATTGATGAATGAAGTGAATTGCCCAGGAGACGGGTTTTAGTCATCTGCTCCCTGCGTGAGGCCGCTTGGAGAAGGGTTTGCACAGTCGGGTGTTGCCCGGGATGGGCTGGCTGGGGCTCCCCATGGTGAGGATCTTCACCAGACCCCTTGGGCACCTCCTCCCTGGCTGAGCAGCCCAGTGCTGCCTCCAGGCTTGCCAATCCGAGGTGCTTACAGACATTACAGCTCCTAAGCCTTCGTGGCTGGACCAGTGCTGGTCCAACACAGAAGATCTCAGCACTGGGTGCTGGAAACAGAGCCAGCAAAAGGTAAGGAAGAGCAGCACCAATCTAAACAGCAAAAGCTGCTTTTCAGCACCTGCAAGAAACTCCATAGCAGTCTCAGAGGTCTCTCCTCTCTAGCTCCCTGACCTCCTGCATAAGGCTACCTCCATAAGCTCCTTTCATTTGGTCTAATAAAGTAAATTAGTCCTCCAGCTCTTCCAAGGAGAATAGGCACAAAAATGTACATTGAGATGAATGCTTACAACCCTTGAAAATACCTCTTCCTTGTGAAAAGGCTTCTGAGGAGCGAATAGAAGGGACAATGATTACCAAAGAGGAGGAAATATTGTTCATTCTGCCTGGGCAGCATTTGACCCAGCCCTTGCAGATGCTGGGGAGAAAAAGGAGGAAGAAGGCAGGGAGCTGAGACAGTAATGGCAATCATTGCTCTGCTGGGAGCAGTATCTCACAGTGTCCATGGAGATCAATCACAAATTATTCAGCCTAATAGTTCTCTAAACAAACTCTTATTCTGCTCCTTTGTGGCAGGCATGAAGCTTTCTCTGCAATGCCTATTTTACATCTTAGGTAACTCGGTGCTGGATGGTGTAGCACTCCATTGTGAAATCCCTGCAGGAGCCTTTGATGCCAGCATCTTCCAAACGAGACGCAGAGCTTATCAGCTCAAATAACACAACTGTCTTTTATCCTTTGTGTCCCAAGCCTGCTGTTTTGGCACTTATATTAGTAATTCATTGCCTGGCTCTGGGTCTGGATCCATCTGGACAGGCAAACTGTCTATCTGTCTGCATTGCTGAGATATTGGTGTCTGCCCCGAGGGACCCGAGCACCTAAGCTCTGCTTATCTTCATTGATACTTAGGTTCCTAATTGGTTAAAAGTCATTTTGGAAAGGTGGACTTAAGGGCTGTAGGCTTGAAGATGCTTTCAAAATGACTACCCCCAGGCCAAGCTGTCCATCTTTCCCTGGGACTGCATCCCTGCTCTGGTCTGGCTTCCAGAGATGCCCAAGCACCTCCAGCTCTGCTGTTCCTCCCTTCCAGATCGGTGCCAGCCCACGGACCTGCCCACCTTTCACCAGCACTACATTTTCTTCAAAAAAAGGACAAACGAGGTGGAAGAAGAAAAGGTGAAAACATTATAATGGCTGTGGGAAAAGGCCGCCGCTAAAGATTTGACAATGCTGGAAATAGAAGCTCAGAGAAAAGTTTTTCTCCAAAAATTATTCTTTTCAATCTCAACAGCACACTGAAGAGAAGCTTAAGCACACTTTTTAGCACCTTTTGTACTCAAATTCGAAATTCACCTGTCTAACCAAGCAATAACAGAAATAATCTTTTTTTATCCCGCTGCACATTTTGCTACAGAAATTTGTTTCCATTAAGCTATTCCCTTTTGTCCTCTTAGAAAGCATATTTTAAATAATAACAGTGTAAAAAAAAAATTACATACTACCCAAAAAACTCGACCCTGTCAACCGTGCACTTTTGTACAAAAGTTATCTCCTTCTTTCAATGGATTGATGAAAACCCTTTTCATAATGTCAAGGTGGAGATGAGGAAGAGGGAGAAAATTTCTAAGTGCCCAGCACAGCTGGTCCTTTGAACAGGGAACATGGGGCAAAATCTAGTCTTAGAAAACTGAGCTACAGCTGCAACATGAGCTCAATGTTCTTTTTCTGCTTTGTAAAACAGAATTTTGTAGAAGTTGGGATGGAGGCACACACTGCACTTCTCGTCTGTGGGGGAACAATAATGTGCTTTTCCCACGTTCCTTAAATCTCAATAGAGGAATGCGAATTCAACCTTTAAAAAAATAAGAATTAAAAATGCAACCATGATAACTTTCACTGCTACCACAGTTTCAGGAGTGCAGCAGCCTTCTCAGGGTTTCCCCAGGAAGGTCAGCACTCGGAGAAGAGTCCCAGCAGGAACAGCAACGTGAGAAACACAACCCTGGCTCCCTGCCTGCATCAGAGCCTTTCCTACTGGGAAGGAATGCCATGAGGCTCCCCTTCACCATCCACTCCTGGGGAGGATTTCCCAGCACTGGAGCCCTCTCCAGAAAGACTTGCTCCGTCCCTGCCAGCTCTCTCCCACACCAGCTACTCCCCTCGCTCCAGAGATGCCATGGACAAGGCCACCCCTCACCTCTGAGCCCGAATGTCACTGCTGGTTCCAGCCACAGTCCTGAACGTCTCCTAGTTGCTGTCCTCAGGGGCTGGGAGGCACAGGGGACACAGCATTCGGGATCCCACGAGGAGGTCACCAAGCCCAGTATTTGAACTGCAAGGATAAAAGAGAAAGCATAAGAGGGAGTTCCATCAGAGGGGATAAAAGATCAATTGATGGTTTGATTAACACCAAGCCATCCCAGGGGCAGAACACCTGCTTAAGCCATGGTTCAAACACAGAGACACAGGGCCCGGAGGTGACGGGGGAGAAGACCACAGGGAGGTCCAAATGAGAGCAGCTGCTCAATAGAATAACTAAAAGGGAAAAGAAATCCACTGGCCAGTGGAAGATGGACTGTGAGAAATGCTGGAAGGGGACCTGGGACTGAAGTAGAAAGAATGGGACAAATGCCAGACAGGGATGGAAAAAGATGCAAGGAAGATGGATAGCTCTGGGCATGCCCAGGGCAGATGGCACAAAACATCAATGCAGAGCTCCTGGAGGAGTGAGGAGCCACTGCCACCACCAGCACCAGCCACCCAGCACGTGCAGGTTTTAACAAGCTTAATAATCCTTGTCGCACCTGAAGATTGGTCTCATAAACGTCTTTTTAAGTCTTAAATGTGATTTTATTGCTCTCAGTGGTGAGTTCCCACCCTCTCATTGTTTTTCTATTACTTTTGGATGCCTGGCTGGCCAGGGCTCTCTCTGCTTCCCACTGCTGTCAGTTCCTGCTCACCTGTGCTGCCAAAAAAACAGTACAGCAAGAAGAAGTGACACTGAGTGTAACAGTACTCATCTTTGTGATATTCAATGTCTTGTTTTATTATCATCTACACAGTAACAATAACAGCAATATTAGTGACAACCATTTTGTTACTCTTCCTCTTAGTCATATTCAGACATGACCTAAGAGGTATTTCAGAAAGACAACACAAATCCAGTGCAAGATCCAGGAGAACGGGGCAGTTAATTAAATGTCAGAGTGATGGACAGAGCTGGGACAAGCCTGGAACAATATCAGAGAGCTGGGCAACCTCTGACAAGCACAGGGAGATGGATGGATCTGGGACACGTCCCAGACCTCTCCCCCTGAAGAGGCAGAACCCTCCTACCCACACGCATCTTTAAACACAACATTGCTCCCTCTCTGTCACTGCTTCATTGACTTATGCAGGTGAGGACATTTGCTGGGGAAAGCTGCCTTCCAAGCCATGTCACTGATCACAGCCTCATCTAGTGACATTTTTATACCTCCAAATGGTGCAAAGGAAATAAAGAACCCCATTGAAAATGACAGTGTCTTAGAAGTGTGTTTTACCAGCATATGTGTGAACTCACAGCAGGTGGGGGTTTATTTTGCAAAAGATTTCTTCTCCTTTTTCCAAACTAGACATTCATAAGAGAGGCAGGTGGTGGCTGGGGAATATGGAGAGAGAATGGCAGCCGGAGGGTGTTCCAAAACTCAGAGAATATTAGAGAACAAAAGGAAGCCTGTGACAGATACCAGGCAATCTGTAAGCCATCAGGAAGAGTGGAGAGCATAATAGACTAATCAATCAGGCAGACAAGGGTGAAGTGTCATGGGGAGGCAATACGTAGTTGGAGGTCAGTTATGAAATATAATCTCTAAATTGGAAGGAGAAGGACAGTAGCACAAGAACAGTGACAGGTGTCTGAATGCAGGCAGGTGAACGTTGGACTGGTCATTTCCAGGAGAGTGAATGTTGGATGAGAATATTATGGGGGTAAGGAAAAATAACCTGGTATTTTAGAGACAGGCACATATTCTGTGAAGTGAAAGGCTGAGCTGGCGAGACTTTAAAGTGTTGTTCCATTTCAAACATTTCCAGAACGCTGCTGGAAGACAGACGGTGGGGCTCCCTGGTGCTTGTTCCTCTGGGTTTCCAGACAAAGTTTGTCAGGTTAGAAGCAAAAAAAGAAAAAGTGATGCTTTTCCTAAACTAAAGTCCTGCAAATAACAGCTGGGACCTGAAAGCCAAGCCAGATCCTTTCTAGCTGGTGCTTTCTCATCAGCATGCGTAATCTCTAATCTAGTTAGCAGAGATGCAGGGAAGTTGCACACTGCCACGCAAGAGAAGATGAGGATTCTGCAGGTGAATTTAATTACTCCCACAGAGAAAGTGGGAGTCAATAAGGCACCACTCACCCTCCATTAGCTACCTGGGCTGCACAGGCCCAACAAGAAACCAGGCAGCACCATTTACTGCTCTTTCTAAGCTAAGCAGGAATAGCAACGTTACACGCAAAGAAAAGCTTGACTTAACATGAAGTAATTTCTACCAACACTTTTCTGACCTTAACTGCGTATTACAAAGATGTCACACAGTCCTTCTAGGAACAGTTAGACCCAAGCAATTAGAGCTGAATGAACAATTCCTAATGAATAATCGTTTGGCAAACTTCACCTCATTTTGTGCTCACGAAACATTCACACGCAGATGGCAAAGTCCTCACATTTCTTTGACGATGAATATAACTTGCTGGCTTTTTCTGCTGAGCAAATAGCAACGTAACAGTTCATTGAGAAATCTGCATGCGAGCCCAGGTTGGGTGGATGGGTTATGCCAGACACGTGGTGCTGTTCTTCCGATTCTTCCACGGGTTGAGGGATCGGAGAGACTCCAAGAAATGCAAATCAGAGCTGTTACCTCTCTTGTTTGAAACTCCCTGTTGCCAAATCTGTCCGTGCTGGAGCACATTGACTGGGCTGAGCCACGGATATGGGCAATGTGGGAAGGGAGCCAGCTGTGGTCCCTCTCAACTGATGGAGAAGGCCATGTAGTGTCAGTGCCTCTGGAGAGGTAGACACCAAGGACATGCTGGAGAACCTGGAGACCTTCAGATGATGACCCTGACTCCCTCAAACCCTCAAAACCACCTGCTTAACTCTCCATGCCCAGTGCTGGCCGGGGCTGTGGAGAAAGGGGCACAGGTGAGCAGCCCAGGAGGTGGAAGCACTGGTGAGGCTGGAGCAAGGCTGGCATCCAACCTGCTGGTGGCTGAAGAAGCTGAGAACAATGTGTGCTGTACTCGCAGGGGGATAAGAGAGTGTGGGGCAACAAATCAGGCTCTCAAAGCAGAGCATATTAGGAGATCAATGGGACAGCCATTAGACCAAAGGAGCAAAGTCCAGAGAGACAGGAGCAATTCTTTTCCTCCTCCTTCTCCCCCATTGCTAAGGGTTTTTTTCTTCCCATTTAATACCATCCTCATTGTTTTTAAATGAACAGCAAAGCCAGTGGGTTCCACGTGGCATTAGCAATGTGTTTGTGAAAGGGAAAACGACTGGCTCCTAGCAGGATTTGATAAAAGCCTCTCCAAGTTCTGAGTGATTTACAGCTGGAGAAAACAAACACGGACTGATACAAATGCAGAGAGAGGCAGAGACGGCACCGACATCCAGGTACACTCAATTACCAATTCATCAGCCCAAGTGAACTTGAAGGGCTTTTCAAACTCTACACGGCTCTAAATTAAAGGAAATCTTTAGATGGATAACGTTCTGCAGTGGGGAAAAAGAAGACTAATTTGTTGATCTTCAGCTCAGGAGCCCTGGCCTTTCCTGGGCAAAGGGCCACGGGAAAGGGGTGCAGGCAGCTCCCACTCCCAACATGGGACCAGGGAATGGACCAAACTTAAAGATGATGTTCACATATTGTTGCAAAGGTGTCACTCTCCCTCTCTCCTCACCATGCCAGAGGCCAAACAGGCTTTTTTCCCCCATCTCTACTAAAAACTTTGCTTTTACCTGCCCTGGAGGTAATCATGGCAAAGCTGTGAAAATAACCAATTTTTTGGTTCATTGACTGAACCAGAAAAAAAAAATAGGAGGAAAAAAATCACTGCACAGTGACCCCAAAATGAAAGTGTCCAGGCTCTCCACAGAAGTAAAAGAAAGTATATATATAAAAAGATATATATCGATGGTCAAACAATGGTTTAATTCAATCTGAAACTAACTCATGGGGAATGTAATTTTTCCCTCCATCCCCTGCCCAGAAAGCCATTTTTTCACAAGAAGAGATGATTTACAGCTTCCCAGCTCCACGCTCCAGCAGCACTGACGCAGCCACAGCGTTTGATATCCTCCCCTGTTCCACGAAGCTCCTCTGTGCTGGGGCATGGGGCCCTTCGTGCTGTTCTGATACAAACTCCGAGGCAGCTGGGGGTAGGAACAGAGGGAGTCTGGCTGCTGAGAGGCTGCAGGGAGCTCTTTGTTAGTTGTTCATGCAGAAACTGTTTTGATTTCAGTGTCTAATTGATATCTTGGGGAAATCTTTGGAAAAGACAGTGCGTCCTCCGCAGACCCCACCTGTGTGTGCTCGGCTGAGGGGCCCCAAGCCACCAGTGCTGATGGAGCCCCAGGGCTGTGGGGCTGTCCCTGTTCCACTGCTCCACGTCCTTGTCCCACAGGTTTGGAGAGCTGAACCCGCATGAGAGCCCCAGGGCAGCTGGAACTGTGGGTGCTGAGCTCCACTGCTGCTCAAATTTTTGGCAGAGAGGAGACTTTGGAGAGTTCTGTGCTGCGATGTCTGTTCATCAGCAAGGAGAGCTGTGTCAGCCTCCAGCCTCACTCAGGAGTGGGGACTGCCTGCATCCCTGTGGAAGCTGCCAGCATCGTGCCTCCTCCTGCCAGAAGCAGCACCAAGCCCTTAATTTTCCACTGGATATCAGCCCTCCTCTTTCCTTTGGCCTCCTCCAAAGACAGCAGCCATCGCTTACACATGCAGCTCCAAGGCTGGCTCTGAACTATTTAAAAGCACAGCAGGTATTTTAATTATTCACGTCAAGCGCGCCTTGCTTGCTAACGACTCTCTGAAGCTGTCATAGCTGCACGGGGTGGAGCAGAGCCCTGCCAGCAGCTCCCCATGGCCTGGCCTTGGGGCAAAGCCTGGCTCTGCAGAACAACCATGACCCAGGGCTGTTCCTGGGGGCAGAGGCAGCACAGGCACGCTTGGGTGAGGAGCACCCTGGCAGATCTGTCCGGTCCCATGGGCACTTGCCCACCCAGCCCACTGTCCAACCTCCTGCCTGGCACCTTGAACCCTCCAGGCCAGGGGAATCAGCTAAATTACTGCGAGCTGCCTTGCCCCACACTGAGAGATCAGCTCTTGTCGTATTTTAAGGGCACTGGAATTACCAAAATGCAAGGGAACAGAAGGGTACTTGTACGGCACAGCTGGGCGGCTTCAGATGAAGACTCTGGAGGGGATGACACACTTCCTTGTTGCCTCGAGCTGCTCCCAAGGTTTAATGCAAGGAGCTGCTTTGGAAATCAAGCCCTTGCCACCCTGCAGCAATGTCTTTATTTGCTTGTTCCTTCCCAGTACCATAAAAAATATTTGCTGTGATAGCATCACTCTTCTTAGAGACATTGGGAAAAGGTTCTTCACCCAGAGGGTGTTTGGGCACTGGAGCAGGCTCCCCCAGGGAAGTAATCACAGCTCCAAGCCTACCAGAGTTCAAGAAAAGTTTGGGCGATGCACTCAGGTGCCTGGTGTCATTCTTGGGGTTGGTTGTCTTGAGCAGGGCCGGGAGCCGGACTCAGTGACCCTTTTGGACCCCTTCCAGCTCAGGATATTCTATCATTCTGTGATTCTGACCCAAATCCCTCCTTGGCAGCACAAGCTCAGCTTTTCTGAGGTGAAATAGGCACAGAAATAAGCATGGTGTCCCACTCTCATGGCTGGAAGGAAGATAGCTTGTGTTGAAGGGAGCCAGGGTTGCCCCAGGCTCACTGAGGCTTTTCTGAGCTCTGGAGTGCAGGTGAGGGGTGGAGACAGGCATCCCACCTGCAGAAGCATAAGGGCTGTGGGTTCCTTCATTTTTACCCCACTGAGTCTCAATTATCTGTGAACTTCCTTTAGGGACCTCAGGATTTCTCTCTGAGGTTGATCTGTTTTCTTGGAGGTTCCTCTTGGTTATATCTCTTATTCTTGGTGATTATTAAGCAGCTCTTCCTCCCCGCCTTTGCTCACCATTGCCTCAATGTAAATTTGGAATACTTCCAAGAATATTTAGGACCTGCTTTTCCCCGCCTCAGGATGAGACAGAGCCTCACCATGGGCAATCCTGGGCTCCAGGGCTCTTCTCTAGCAGTAACACTCTGTGGGCAAAGCCTGATAGCAGAGAGGGCCCCACAAAAGCACATCCCCTGGTTGAAGAGCCGGGCTCTTCAAGCCTCCTGGACCATCAGAGCCAGCCCCTGTCATTTCAACCTGCGTGTTTTTTAATGCTAATTTCCACCACATGCCCAATTCGAAGCTCTAATAATGAACAACTGCTTTCTTCCTTTCCTTCTGATTTCATATTCATGAGTCAGGGTTTCCTGGCACTAAACGTAAATGCTAAACGGAAATCGCTGCACAGTGACACGTCTGTGTAGCTTCACTGTCCATTTATTTGCCTTTTCAAAGAGCTGCTGTGTTAAGCAAACATCTCTGCCTGGATCCTATCTGGAGGAGTTTGTCTGGTACGGCGTGGTGCCTGCCGGGGTGGGGGAAGCGTCTCGGTGTGCTGGCGTCTCGCAGCTCTGCTTTTGCTTCAGGGTACTTCTTGTACAATAGTTTGAGCTGGGTGAATATCTCAACCTTTTTCTGGAATATTTGCTTGAGTCTTGGCAGGATGTGTTCAGCTCCGACGCAGCGAGGGATGAAGCAGGGAGCTCCCCAAGAGAAACACAGCCATTGCTTCAGCTTGGGCTCCGCTGAGGGCTCCTGCAGGCAGCAGTGGGCAGATGTCTTGGCAGGGGAAGCAAAGAGGCACCTGTAACATCACTGGGCAAATTATTTTTTCTGGCAACCGGAAAATTCACATACACATGCAAAAAAAAACAACCAACCCAAACATTTCAGGATTCGTCCAAACTTAGTGCTGTCTTCCAAGAGGGAGAGACAAAAGACATCTTGAAAAAGAGGATGTTTTCTATTTACCATATTGGTGAATATGTTTTTCAAGTATTTTCCTTGAAGACTGCGCTTCCGTGTTGAATTGAATTTTTAAAACAGCAAGGTCAAAAAATAACCTAAAAGCAAAAGCCAAAGGAATTGAATCTTTATGTATTGCAAGGCAATCCGAGATGTCCTTCTCTGCAGAGATGTCCAAGCTGAGTAGTTTCCAAACCTTTTAACCTGCCTGGGATGGAATCTTTAGGCACACAAGCTGGCACCCTGAAGTCTCCTCTCCACCAGTTCACCCTGCCCATGGAGTAACACATCTGCCCACCTCTGCCAGGGAACCATTTTTCCCATTGGAGACATCATCATCATCCTCTCCTATCTGCTCTGCAATCAAATGGGGACAGGAACTGCAGTCCTGGGAGCAAGGACAACCCCCTGGAGCTGGAGCTGGGCCGTGCTGGCTGCTGCTCACCGTCTGGTCTCTTCATGGGAACACCAGCTGAAGGTGGCTTTGCTCTAAGCTGTGGGCTGGAAAGGGGAGCAGCCAACATCCAAGCACCCTGGATTGCTCTGCCAGCTTTGCTCCTGCCCTGGTCACCTCTCTGGGGCAAGGTGGGCAGTGAGGAAGTGCAGTGGTGGACAGGGAACTGGCAACTCCAGCTCTTTGGCTGCCCAGTGCTGGAGGCTTTCCCTCCCCTCAGCTGCTCCGCTGTGGTTTCCTTCTCCAAGGCTCTGTGGATGCTCCTTATGGTCTTGGTGCTCTGTTGCCTTCTGCAGTCATCCATTGCCTTTCCCTGTCTGCCTTTCCCCAAATGCTTTAACAGATGAGCTCACAGGAAGGCAAGAGAGGAGATGAGAGATGAATTTCAGACCACGAGAAATGAAGCCACAAATGAGAGTGTTTGCAGCCACCATCTGAAGAGCTGTGCTCCTGCTCATGGAGAACATCATGTGTGGCATGCGTTCAATCAAAGTAATCAATGGGGACCACATTTGGAATATTATCTGCGTGCAACAGACTCCTTGGGAGGAAATTATGCAGTAATATTTAATGGTGGCAATGATTCAGCAAGTAATAGAAAGAAATATTCCTCAAAACACCATCAACTTCTCGTGGATAACTCCCAGATGGGACTGAGGGTAAAAACCCTTTCATTAAAAAGCTACTCAGTTATGGTAAAACTGCCATATGTGGCTCGCTGAGATTCTGATTGTCAGTGACTTCAGCTTGAAAGCTGCTGTGAAATCAGAAAACTACTTCTCATTTGAACAGGGGGGTGGAAATTGGTCCTTAGGGACCTGAAAGCACAGCTCGATCTCACGCAGCTGAAGGTGTCTTACAGCTGTATGTCTAGGTTAAGGTAATTGTCTAGACTTCTTTTATCATCAGTGAACAGAGAGACGTGCACCAACCCCCAGAGAGTGATTCATTCTTCCTGTCTTAAACATCTATTTTTGGATGGGATGAATTACACTCTGGAGGTGTTCAACTTTCTCCATTGACTGTGGAGTCCGGATGATGAACTTGGCCCAGACACTTCACCGTTCTAGTGCTGAAACAGGGAGTGCCCCACCAGAGAAGACAACTCAGGTTGTGCCAGTAGTGGTGGAAGGTTGGGATCACTTGGCCAACACCTGTGGGGAACAGACACAAGAGAAGCTGTTCCCTCAGCAGACAGGAGATGGAGGAGGGGAAATCATCATAAGCACACGCTGGAGTGATCTCAGTATTTAAAAAAGGCCTGAGGACATGCTGGTGCCTGATTATCTCATCTAGTTCTTTTATGTTGTGCAAAAGGTACAGATTACATCCAATTGCTTTCTAAGTGTGACCTAAAAGTTGTAATTTTACAGTCCTGGGAGGAAAGCAGAGACTGGTCTCTCAACTGAGTGCAGCCTTTCTACAAGATCAAGACTTTTACTGAGCTTGGGTTTTCCTGAGATTAGCAATTCCAAACTTCTACAAACCAACACTTTATTTCTGAGACATCAGCTGTACTGTTGTACCCATCTTCCCAGTCTTGAACAGCCATGTCTTGCAATTTTAAGACATGGTTGCAGCGTTGAGAGCTATTTTGCAGACAGAAGGTTTCACATCTCTGTTTTGCCGTGGTCCAGGGTCAATGATAATAACCTACACTGCAAAAATAATCCTACTGGGTTCTAGGAGGCTCCTTGCCATAAATAAATGAGATTATTACCTTCCATGGCTTCAGTGAGAGCCAGTTTCAGTCCTCTCAGAAGACCAAGTTCTTAGTGTCATTTAGATCTTAGAGCCATCTAAGCCACCTCTTAGAGCCATCGTGCCAAAACCTCTCTGGATTCCACCCCTGCTATATAACATGGGACAGGTTAGGACTCGGGATCCAGGAGCTCTAAGGAAAACCAGACATTGCCATTTCAAAGACCAACATGAGAAAATCAAATAGGGAACTAAATGGCAGGAGAAGTCACCAGAAGAAGGCCAGGTTGCCATCCATAAACAGCTTTCCAAGGGAAATGTTTGCAACTGGTTCTGAGTGGGGCACATAAATTACAAAAAGTACGTCAGGAGCCTCCTCCAAAGCCAACAAACGTGGGGGAAGAGTTCTGAGTGCTAATTCACCAGGAGAGAGATTTGTGCTCTTTCCTGGGGCGTGCTACTGCCAGGAACAGGATGCAGCTGATGGCAAAAAGCCGATGGCTGGAAGCCAAAGGGTTCCTCGGGGGCCAGGGACACGCCTTGGAGGCTTCAGTTCTCTACACCAATTGGCTTACACCTGTCGAAAAAATAAAAATTCCCAGTATTTTTTTCCTGACTCATCTGGAAAATCAAGATGGATCATCCATATTTAACAGGCTATTCGCAGTGCTCATGGGAACGTGTTCAAGACAAGGTAGAGCAGGACCTTCAGTTCACAGTGTGATACCAAAAGTGAGGCAGACATGTGAAGGGAACATCCATCTGTCTATCCAGAAACATGGAACACGCAGGATTCTTGGAGTCTAAGAGATATAAATTAGTCTCCTGCGAATTGAGTAGATTCACTTAACAATATGACAGTCCAGCAGGACAGACACCAAGGCTTGGTTTCTCCTCTTTGATTTGTTTTCTCTTTCACTGCCTGCTTCAACCACTGAGTTTTCTGGGACAAATTTCTACATCTCTGCCTCAATTTTCCTCTATTTAAAAACAGATTAATGTGACAGCGAAGTGTTGGAGATCTCTTAAGGAAAGCCACCGCATGAGAGATTTTTCTATTTTAAATTGTGAAAAGTGCTAGCCAAATGCTAGTTCTTAAATACAGCTGGTGAATATACAAGGAAAATTGATTTTTGCAGAAGACTACATCATTTAAGCGAAAAGTCAATAACCATCTTCCATACTAGCATTTAAATATCTGAGCAAAAACATTCAAATAATGATATCTTTTGGGTTCAGACTGTTCACTGGAAAGAAGGGAACACAAAGTATTAGACTCGATACTATGTTGACAGAGAACACAAATGTCAGTTTGACCATCTTAGAAAAGACATTTTAAAAGATATGAAATTAAATGACTCAGGATTACTCATGATGAAATCTTACATTAAGCAGTGAAAACTCTTATTTCAGGAAAATTTTTGGAATTGCTAAAAATGTAAAAAAAATGCAGTTATAATAAACCTGCCTCCCTTGAAAAGGAAACACAGAGACAACAGGCTCCAAAGATGAACACTGTAACCCAAATCAGTACAGAATGCTAAAGAGTCTAACACAAATCTTAATACATAATCAAGGGAAAAGGCAAAACCACAAATTAAAGTGGCCAAAGGAGACTTCCATGAAAAGGGCAGCAACATAAAAGGGTTTGCCTTGCCTTATTACAAAGAGTTTATATAAAGTACAGAAAATATGGAAATTTTTCAGAAGAAATGCAAAATTATTTTAATAAGAAGATGTAGCTCAGTTTGGAAAAAGACAAAAACAAAAAAAAGCCCAACATTACAGTATCATACCAATGGTCAGTGGGTTAAAACCCAGGTAATTTCTGGCAAAGGAATTAAATCTGACCAGCAGGCTCTACAGTCAGGCAGACCTGGCCAGAAAAAGTGTTGGTTCACTTTCCCAGCAGAAAATTACATTTCAACTAAGCTGAAATTTCTCATGACATGAATTAGTTCTGGCAAAATCACATTTTAAAAGAATTAGGAATGTTTTGATAAATCAAGCATTTAATTTGCAAGACTTTAGGAGAATTTTTCATCTCTATTTTTATCATATTAAAAAATCTTTAAACATTCAAATCTAAATGACATTAAAATTAAACTGAAGTATATTTTAATAATAACTTAATATTCTGTTCAGAATGCAACCAAATGCCAAAATCTTGTACTTTCCTGCAAGGTACAAATTTTTCTATTATCTCATTGCTAAATTTCAGCCTTTCCAGCTATTTATTCCAGAACTTGTACTGTAGCATACGAAAAAGGCAGACTCATGAAACCCTCAGGTAAGTTGTTGTTATTCTAATGTGAAACAAAAGGAAATCTATAAACAAACATATCTGCAGCCCACAACATCAGATCAAAATATGAGCACCAGGACTCTAAGTCTGCTAAATACCCTCGGAGTGCAGTGAACTGCATTCACTCAGCTTAGGTGAAGAAATAGGAATTTAAAAATAATTCTGGGTACAGGAAGAGCACCTGACATTGTAGAGTGGCCATTCTTTGTGAACCTTCCTCTTTTTCGCCTCGGTTTGGTTTATATTTAGAAACGCTATAAATATCATCTGTTTAATCAAACGCAAAAAAATGTTTTGATAGATCATTCACTCATTTATTCTCCCCAAAAGAAAGGCTGCCGATAAGACTGTCTGTTTTCACTGCATCTGTTCACTTGGCAGGAGAAAATAATTTCAGTGGAAACGTTGCAAAAACCACCCTTTCTACCCAGATGCTCTATTTCCATATTTCTGATGCCATCCACTTCTTTAGATTTACATGAATTAACCAGCGTAGGACAGACACCAGACTACAAAGTGTTCACAAAGCAACGATCCCTTTTGATGATGACTTTGGAAGTTCAGTGGAAAAGCTGTAATCTCTTGTCCATACACAAAAATAAACATTATGGGATGGGTTTAATACACCTAAAAGTTTCATCCCATACGGTGCTTTTACATAAGTTTCAGAAGGAAACTGCAATGTAGAACAAAGTACACAGGTTCCAGCTAGGCAGAATTTGTATGAACTTCTTTCTTCATCATTTCTACTCATTCCCTGGGTTACTTCTGCAGCTTTCCAACATTTCTTTGGCACTTTAAAATAAAAAGTGCAACCATAGCTATACAGGCCTTTTAAAATAATAAAACCTAATGAGTCAAAAACCAACCTCACAACTCTTTTTAGAGAAAAACAATATTAAGCTTCAAGTTGAAGAACTGACCAGAAGAACAACAGATATCTGGGAGGTAAATTAGGAATTATTTGTATCTAATCCAAACTGGAGACTTTTTCAACCTCTTTAGGACTTTCCATGACCAAGCTAAAGGAATCAACCAACAAGAAAAATCTGCAGTATAAACTCACCAGAGTTAATTGTACTGATCCAAAGTTTGTACAAGGCATAGTGCATGGGGAAGTTAACCCTTTGGATCTCAGAGAATTGGCAAAAGATTAAACAAAATGCAATTTTCCACAATTATGATTCTTCAATTTTCTCCTAAAGCACAGTACTAGGAACACAGTCTTGAAGATTGCACAAAGCACTTAGGATTTGTAAGATAATAATGATTATATGGTGCAGCCAGGGAGTAGGATTTTACCTATTATTACTGAGCTTAAAAGAGAGGTTCTAATTCTGCAGAAGTTTGATGGTAAAATTCAGTCTTCTGGAGCATGGTGGAAGGCAGGAGAGCAAAAAAAAAAAAAATTTGTCACTGTTTGTAGCCTGTTTTACAGCATCAGATTCTAACTGCTGTCAAGATTTTTATAGACATCAAGGAACAGAGTAAAAGACAAAAAAAATCAGAGAAACAATGAAAATTAACTGCAGCGAGAGGATCCTTTTTGCCAAAATCCCTTACCATGCAACTGTGCACGAACAGTCATATTGTACTCAACCATGTGACCAGGAGAATTCTGCAGTCATTAGACAAAAACTCCTGGTAAAATCCTTGCAAGGCCTGAATGAAAAGATAAGCCATCAAGATAAAAGCAATTGCTTTCCAAATGGCCAGGCAAAAATGGATTGACATAACATGATCAAGTAGCTATTGCATGTAATTTGTTGGCAAGTCTGTATAAAACTTAATATAGCCTCTATTGTGCCTCTTCCAGCTTGTGGTCTTGATGTAAGTGGCTTGTGAGTAGCGCTGGAGAAACTGCAGTGGGGAAAGGCGCTTCCAACATGTAATTTGGTTTTGTCCTAAAATACAGACATATTGTCAGGAAATAGTAACTGTTACCAAAAATACTGCTGGAATGAAAAATACTGTGTTTTTTTCCAGTGGAAATAATCTTAGGAGAAGAAAATACCGAAATAGCCCACACTAAAACACAAAGCCCCTGCAAGAAGAGCGTGCCCTGATTCAGCAAAACAGGTAAGAATGTGTTCGTGCCAAGGGAGTTCTGCCCAGTGGAAATCGCTCACCTATTACAATTTTAGGTATGTTTGTGTCCCCCTGAAGTCAGCTCAATGCCAAATGCTCCACTAAATTGAGTGGTAATAGGGAACCTTCCCCTTCCCGTGGCAGTTTGGGAGCTACGGCACCAAGTGTTGGGAAAACAAAGACCCAAGAACTTGAATCATCTGAAAACAAAACCAAACTGAAGGGCTATAAAGCTCTGCAACACCTTTTCCCTGCATAATTCACTGCAAGAGAGGAGCAGAGGAATGGACCATTTAAGATGGATGATGATTACCCAAGAGATGTTTTGGGTTTTTTGCCTCGTGCTGGTGCCAGCAGTGGGGACCAGAACCTCTTTGGACCCTCCCAGACGTGGAAAACTGAAGTGCAGGGACAGAATTTAAGGCATCAATTCTACTCCAACTCATGATCACGTGTAGCCTTGACACAGTTTGGAGGTCCCACACTTTGTGTCATTCAGGTCTGAACTTCCACTCTCCTGCCTCAGGGCAGCAGTTTGTGGCCTTTCCTCAAGCAAAAGCAGAACTGCTCTCACCAAGTGTCTTTAAAGACAGGCCCTTAAATATTTACCTCAGAATCTGGATTTTCATTTTTGGCTCTTTGATCTTTTCTTCTATTTTATTTTTCCTCTTTACTCATTCTGGAGTATTTAGTCTCATCCCACAACTCCTGAGTGGATGTGTTAAGAATCAAATAACAACAAGGGGTGGGATTTTCCAAAGCACTCGGCATCGGCCCGACTCTATTCTCTTTGAAGTCAGCAGGAGTTTTATTACCAACTTCAGTGGGAGCAGTTAAGCCAATGCTACACATTGTGAACGTGCATATTCATGAAGCAAGCAGGATTTGCTAATGGGACATGGATTCAAAGGGCTGATAAGATTTTAGTAAAAATGCTACTTGGGGAAAAAAAAAAAAAAATAGTTCCATGAGCACCAGAACTATGAAATCCTGCTTTCCTTGAGCTTGATTGACTTGGGCACGGAGAAGGGGCAGGTGCTGATTGAAGTCCTTCCTGTGGGTGGGGTGCTGAGATCTGTGCTCTCTCCCAAATGGATTCACCGGCATCAAATAAAGGCTCAGCACAACATGGCAGCTTTTTCCTCAGTAGAAGTAGGGCATCTCTCTTCTACCTCTGCCTGTCTGCTCAAACCTTGAGGGAACTTGCTATTTTTGAGAATGCTACCCTCTATCAAATTCGGCTGGAGTTGGATAATGCACTTAAAAGTTGTGAGGCATATACACACAGGTATAAACACACTCCGTGTGAGCATGAAATCCACGTTTTTGCAGGATCTGCAGGAAGGCATCCCTCAGAATCAAGTTTTGAGGGAATAAAAAAGATAGGTTCAGAGCAGCTGGTCAGCAAACAGCCTCAGATGGATGAACCACAACCCTCTGAGAATCTCAGCTACGGAGAAGGTGCTAAGGGAAGGACAATCCTGGGGGAAAGAAGAAGGGAACAACATGGTCCTTCGGAGGAATTAGAAAAATGGTTGCTGAGAAAAGTACCTTCCAGGCAAGAAACTAACATATGTAAATGTGACAAATTTGCTCAAAGTTCTCAAAATGTCTCAAAAAATACTGGGCTTGAAACAGTGTAGAGTTTTTGAGCAACGGAGGCACTGCACTTCTGGAATGCCAGGGCGTTTCCATTCTGGAAAGCCAAAGCATCTCTGGTTGCACAAAGAAAATGAAAGGAAGCGGCAACACTGACTGGTCTCTTTGGCATCTGGGCTAAAACAACCCAAGAGGAAGACAGAGAGAGCTGGATACAGTCCCCAAACTCCTTTCATCTGGCAATCCAGACTCCCAGGAACAAAGCCTGGCAATGCACCTTCCCTGCCAAGAGCAGCCCATTGCCAGCCCAGGTGCTCACAGGCACTGTCACTGCCTTTGGCACCAGGGATCTCCAAAGAAGAGGATCAATTCTCTCTCCACCCCACAATTTCCACACCGCTGACAACTCAGAAAACAATTCAAGAGGGAATTCAAACGATCTGTTGAAATTCCAACGAGGAAATCTGAGTGAGTGAGCATATGTAAATAGAAAGAATGAGTAGCACATAATTACATCAAATTGTTACTTAGCAAGGGAAGTAAATAACCCAAAATATGCAGAGCAAAAAATGGCAATGAATTAGAACTAATTACTTAAGGCTAATTAAAATAAGAATGGCTTGAATTGAAATATGTTAATAGCATTGAACCTGCCTTCTACCAGGGAATTTCAATAAAAGCAATAATGTCACTTCAACCTTCACCTGACAGGGGGTGGAAAGTTGGGATTTGGAGCTCATTGCTGCTTGGGGGTACTGACCACAGCAATGCATTATTTATGATGGAATGGGCTGGATTTTTCTGGCAGGTGCAGGTCTCCTGGTCACAGGCAGAAAGAGGTTTTCCTGGATAATGGATGTGAAGTGGAGAAAATACTGTGACAGGCAAAAGCTAAATCCCTCGAAGACTAATAGATCCTGAGGTACCTCTCCATGCTGGGAAATGCTACGGTTGAAGAGAGTAAAAGAGAAAGACATGGAGATAATGAGATCACAAAGAAGGGAAGAGAAAGAGGGAACAAGAGAGACTGGGGAAACGAGGAATGAAATAGATAGGGAAAGCTTAGAGCCATGACAAATCATCACCAGCTTCAATTACATGAGCCTGCTGGGCTATGAAATCTGCCAAAGGTCACAGGGTTCCTGTCTTTGCAACTAAAAACCAAGTGGCTTTGCTGGTTCCACCCCACGGCCCCACGACTGTCTGGTGGGAGTGCTCAGGGACCAGCAGCCTGGCTGATGGCTGAAGATACCTGCACAGGCTGCAGGGCACTAACAAGCTGGTCCAGAGAGCATGGACAGCCCCAGTTAGGAGATGAACGTGCCAGAGCCAAGCACTGACTGCCAGCACTTTGCCAGCGCACCAAAGTGCTCCTGTGCCAGCAGCTCAAGCCCTGCCAGAGAGCAGGGGGAAACCTCAAAGAGCAGCAAAGCTTGGTTCAGCATCTTCTTGCTGTGCCACAGAGCCCAGGTTGTGCTCCACCACCACCTTGTGCTAATGCCCCAACCCTCAGCCTCAGAGCCACAGCCACTGATCCCAGCAGACTTGGGATCCCTGCTGGGCACGGACACAGCTGCTTCAGTGGCAGCATCTACATGGAGAAATCCTGATCTTCTGCCACAAGCAGAGGGTGCCCTGGCTGTGCACCATGCTCTGGGCTCACCCCTTGGAGCTGAGCTGGGCACAAAGCTCCCCCTGCTCCTCCAGGAGCTGAGCTGTTAGTTGTGTTTGCTGCCTCATTCCTTCCAGTCCCTCTGGCTCACACTGGAGGTGAAAACCTCTTCACCCTCTTGTGGCCCTGGGATTCTCAGCACTTTGAATGAACAGGGGTCACGGAGAGGATGGAGGATGGGCTATGGCAGCAATGCAGCCTTTCCACTTTCACTCCATCTCCTGGGCTGGCTTTTGAGCCAACTGAAGGAAAAGCTGGTGCCAGGCTGGCTGCCAGCTGATGAATCCAACTGGATTCGTCTTCGAGCTGTGCATCTGAGAAAGCTCTAAAGCCAAAGCATGGCTGGGTTCTGCCCAGCAGGTTTGGGATGCTGTGAAACACCAGAGAGGGGCTGCAGCTCCAGAGGTGCTGCTCTGTCTGTGACAGCCCTCCCAGCACAGGGCAGATGCTGAGACTGGACCACAAAGCCAGGCAGTGCCAAGAGTGCAGAGTGACCCTGAGGCAGTGGTAGCAAGCCTTGGATTGACTGCCTGAACTACAGGCTGGGACCTACTGATGACCACCTCCTTGGAGCTCCATTTCTACCAAATGCTGGCCGGGATGGGCGACAGTGGGAAACATCCTTGGAAAATGTCACAGTACTGACAGCAGGGCTCTGCTTTGAGCATGCTGGTGGCTGTAACGTTATTTCTATTTCTCCAGTCTCCTTCAGAAGGAAAAACATCCCTTAGAAAACCAGAGTTCAGACTTGCTACTCCTCCTGAGCATGGAGGAGCTGTGGCAGGCCAGGAACAGGTTACTGAGCCTGCTGCCAAGATCCTGACATCACTGTCACTGCCCTGCCTGACCCTCTGCCTTCCAGGGAGGGAAGCCCTGGCACTGGTGAGGATGCTGCCTCGGCAGACGCAAGCAGTCGGCTGAAAGACATTTCCTCTTTGTTTCTCTGCTCGGTGTAATGAATCCTGCCTCCCACTCAGATGTGCTAAGTAAGAGGAGTTACTGTGAGTAATCCCCACTTCGGCGTCTTCGGCTGTAATCGCAGAGAAATCACATTAGCTTTTTTTTCTAGGACAAGGAGAAATTCATCAAATTGCAATCCGGGGAGAGCACACACAAGAGAGAGAGAAAGCCAACAACACACACAGTACCCTGCAAAAAAAAATCCCAGAGTTGACATTTACATTTCAAACACTTATAACAGCTAAACAAATAACAGTAATTATACTATTTGCATACTTTGTTAAATAATTGTTTGTTAGGTAAAGGCAGCCTCTGTGTGTGTGTGTGTGTGCAAGGAGCAGATGCCTGAAACCCCGGGAAGCAGAACAGCTGCTGCTTCCCTTCCCAGGTGACCTGTTTGCTTTACAAAATGGTGACAAGTGACCCAAAGCACTGGCCCTGGGGTGAGAATTGGATGTGCTGCTATATGGGGCACAGAAGCATGGGGCAGGAGGCCCTTGGATGAGGAGGATGAGGACCACGAGCTGTAATCCTGCTGCTCAGCACCCACATCACCTGCCTGGACACACGGACAAGCTGAGTGCTCTGGACACGAGCACCAGCAGCTGAGGTGAAGCTCCTGTGCTCTGAGCACGAATCTAGGATTGCAGAAACACTGCCAAGAAGGAGAGCTGTGGAAGAAGAGCTGTGGAAGACAGCAGGGGAAGGCACAAAAGCTGGACAGAGGGAAGCTCCCCACTTTGCAGCACCACACGCCAAACACCTCTCCGACGGTGACGCCTGACTCAGAGCCCACAATCCATCTCCTGGCTGGTGATTTCCCTTTGCTCCTGCAAAAGCATCTCAGCTTTCATCCCTTTCTGCTCAGCTCCTCAGGCAGACAGCTAATTGAAGGGTTTTTCTTTCATTTCTAGTACAGAAAACCCAGTAAATGCCTTTTAATCTGCCCAGCTTTCCCCATGATTGGCTCTGTCTATCCGCTCACCACTCCTATCCTGTTTTTTTTTTTTAATAGACTTGAATGATGCAAACTGGTGGAGAGAGGAGAAGCCTTCTGCCTCTCCTCACATGGTCAGAAAAGGTGGAGCAGAGCCAGAGCCACTGCATCTTTTCACACCTGGCTGGAACCAGGTCAGGCAGCTAATGTATTTCTCAGGCTCAGTGGCTACTTGTTGGAGACACACAAATGCTGCTCGGCTGCTTGAGTGCTGGAGGCTGGGAGAAAAAATTCCAGCAAGAGACATATGTGTCGGGAGGCTGAGAGGGATGTGGTGCCAGGAAAGGAAAAAGTGATGCACACACAGAGCTGGGCTCTGTGCAACAGGAAGAGATGCAGGTTGAATAAAAGCCTCCATGACTTTGGAACTGCCCCTCGCAGCACCAGTTAAGAGTGGAGGGTTCATTAACCATAAGAGTGAGTGCTGGTGCCCTGTTCATGGGTGAAATCCCAGCTCCAGAGGTTAAAACTCTCCATGTGAATCCCTTAGTCTGGGAGCAAACCCGTGCTCACTCCAAGCCCCTCACTCAGTTTGTCCCCCCAAGCAACAGCAAGAAAGTCACAGTCCCAAGGAGCAGCTCAGGCGTTGGCTGGCTCTGATCTGTGCAGCTCAGATTTTTAAGTGTACAACTAAGGGCATCCCATGGGGCTGGGGAAGAGAAATGCTCCAAAATAACCATTCTCCCCTCAGAACATTTTCACTGGAAACGTTTATATTTACCCTTCAGAAAAAACTTTTTCCTGATTTTTTTTTTCTTTAAGTTGAAAGAACATTTTCCAGTTCAACTCATGTTCTTTCAAGTAGAAATGTTCCGTTTTCTTTAATGACTCCTTTCTCCCCCACTACTCTGCTTTTTACTTAGAGTTTAAAAAAAAAGGAGATAAGGAAAGGAAAACTAACAAAACCAGAGTGAAATTTTTTACATGAGTTTCAAATAACTTGAAAATATTACTTTTTTTTTAAGCTTCATGAGTGATTTTGAAGGATGCAAGAGCTCTAAGCAAACTTTTTTATGTAGGTCAAAAAAGTTTTTCCCAGGATTAAAAAAAAAAGCCTAAACAAAAACCCTTAATGTGGGTGAAACCGTGTGGATCAGCTCTATATAAAAGCTTTGCCCCAACTGCCTAAGCAAAAAAATGATAGAATTATAAAATTCCTGTCTAATGATGGAATTTGCCCAAGCTTGCCCCCCTCTCCCCAAGATGAAGGTTTGCAGTTGTTGGGCCCAGGAGGGTCTGGGTGTCCTTGGAGAGCGAGCTGGAGAGGCTTTGTTATGTCAGTGTGAGCATGAGAGAACAGCACTGAACGAGCTCCAGGGAACTGCAGAGTTACACTGGGCACTGCAGGGTTGGAAAAATATAAAAGTTAAAACCTAAGGCATCACCAACACCATCACCTCGAGGGAGATTTGGCAGTGTGAGCTGGGTGGAGGCAAGAGTCAGAACCACCACAGCACACAGGGCATCGAGCTCGTGTCAGCCAGGGCAGAGCAGGGAGCCTTGGGAAGTATGCTCAGTTTAGGACAAAATGGCAAAAAATCAGAGAAAAAAGAAGTGCAATTCCTGCCTCCCTTTAAATAATAATTACAAAAAGGAGCTCATGGAAACGGACACGTTTTCCTTCAAAAGATACTTAACACTTCATTTTGCTTCGTCCTTTTTTGAATACTTCTTACAAAACACAAAGGCTTTAAACAAAAGGTCATTAAGAGATAAAGAACTGAAGCTCTTCTTGCAAGAATGAAAGGAGAAGGCATCTTGACATTTTTAATGGGTTTTTTCCCCCCTCTTTTCCAAACTGAAAATTAATCAACATTGATTTGATTTCACACCCATATAAGCCTGTTTCGTGGAAGTGGCATTTGCTGACAGAGAGATGTTTCGACAAGAAAATTCCAGCCAGAGGAGCACACAATATGCTGCACGCCATTAGGGTACACAGGCTGCAAGGACACTGGTCTCCCAGGGTTCATAATAAATCCTATCCTTTTTCTGGGTCAAGAAACTCGTAGCTGTCTGGAGGTTATGCTAACATGCCGGGGTTTGGGGACTGATGTTGAGATCTGAGGAATTCCTGTTGCCTGGAATAGAAACAATGAAATTGTTCCAAGGCACCATTTATTCCCAGGTGCCTGCAAGCTGTCATTCCTGGGGAAGATGAACAATTTGAGAAGATCTAATGTCCTCAGAAATAATTCAGGAAGACAGAATCCATTCAGGTCGCCGGGTCAATAATGAATGGGACTCGTGTGAGTCAGACGAGGACAGAGGGGACCTGGCCAGCAGCTCTCCAAAACCAGGTGAGCTTATGCAGCCATGCAAGACAAAGACAAGGGCTTTGAGCAGCTGGGGCTGGAGGCCACACGTGCTCCAGAGGGGCTGGGTGGGAGCAGTGAGGACCAAGGGATGCAGTAGCCCCAGGTCTGGCAGGTACAGACCAACAGCAGGGTGCTGCTCTGCCAGCATATTAAGGACCAACACAGTCATGAGCCTTGTGCTGCTCCAGCACCCCAGTTCCCCCCAGTAAATGCCTGTTTTATCTTGCCTCCTTTCATCTGTCAGTCAGTTCTAGTTTAAGGACTAGACAGGAATTCTCTAACCAGGAACAAATGAGCAATGCTATGAAGAGTTGGGTATTGCCCCTCAGGCATTTGACAAAGAGCTGTGAGACATCCTGAATGTGCCACAGTCTCCACCTGCAATGAAGGGTCAGAGGTGGGATGAGGAAAGGACAGCACAGAAAGAACCACAGGATCATTAAGGTTGGAAAAGACCACCAGGACCATGAGATCCCATCACAACTCAGCTACCCACTTCCCCATGTGACACATTGAGCCTGGGTACCAGAACCAGTCCTGCATCCCTGCAGCACTGCCTTGCATCCTGTCCTGGCTGGCATTCACTTTCCTGCTGGCATTCTACCACTTTGGAATGCTGTGGGTCCCTGTGTCTGTGTCAGGGAGCAGAGAAAATGGCAAGGGAAAAGCAAACAAAGTGAATGAGAAAAGCATAACAAACCCAGCAGAAAAGTCTTCCCACGCCACTCTGTGCTTTCAAGTAAATGAGGCTAATTAACTAATTGCCTAAATTATTAGGGCTATTTTTACCCTTGTATGAAGGCTTGGCGTTATTGCCAACTTCTTAAGACTCAGTGCTGAACTCTCAACTTATCAGGAAGTTAATGAAGCGAAGCCCCTGGAGAGGGAACCCCCAGGGCAGAGCAGCTGCGGGGCCAGGGCTGGGTCGGGGCTCAGGTGGGCACCTCTGCAGCAGGGAGGGAGCATCTGCAGCAAAAAATGATGCTGTTAAACACAGAAGTTCAGAGCTGTTTGCTGAAATCTCACCTGCACTTCAATCTATCCCCGTAAAGGATTTCTCCCCATCAGTTTCCCACTGCAGCCAAGATGATAGAAGCTGATTTGGAAGGAGGGTTTCACACCTGGGCAAGAGAAGGGGAAGACTGATGGCTGCATGCCAGTCCTGGCTCCATGGAAGTCCATCAGATCTCCTGGGCAGACCCAGAGTAACCTTGGACAACTGGACCACCCTCAACAAAGGGACAGGGCTGATCCACGTGCTGTAACCTCGACCACCTGCATCGCCCCAGACACGCAGCCTCCAGGAAGGAATCCGATGTGGCAAGAGTTCCTTCCTCCTGCCCTGAGAAAATGCTATTTCCTTGGGGTTAGAAGGATTTTCTCCACAAAGAAAACGAGATGTTTTCTCCTCTTCAGCTAAATGCCAACGCCTTGGTTCCCTGGTGGCAATCTCAGTTAACTCCATTACAATTCCCCAGCCATTCTGGCTGAAGAGCTCGTCCCCTCAGGAGCCAGAAGACTGATAGCTCTCCTTTTCTGTAACAAACCTCACCTATCAGCTCTAATGAGGTGACATTTCAAGCCTGGCTCTTCTCTCAGCACACACGCACACAACAGTTTAGGGTGGCAAGTCTCTTGCAGGCACGTCACTGAGGAGAAGGGCAGGTGACAGTCTGCTGTCCCTTGGATGCAGGAGTGAGCTCCCTTCTGAGTTATCTCCAGGATTATCTTCAATGCTGGACCAGCCATGGCTTGGTGTGGCTGAATTCTGGGGGCCTTCAAGGGTGGAGATCTCCTGGCCTCTCTGGCCATCTGTTTTGGATCTGTGCCACACTCTCAGTGCACATCTCCTTCCAAGTGCCCATCCCGAGCCTCCCAAGCTGCCTGGGTGCCCTCTGCCCTCCCGTGAGGCTGCCTGTGGCTCTTGGGAAGAGTTTGGCTCTGTCACCTTTGCAAGCTCTGTCCAAGCAGCTGTAGGTGTTTGGTGCTGCCTTTCCAATGTGGATCCTGAGGTCTGGCAGGATGAGGAGACTTTGGATGCCCTGAAATGCTGGTCTGGCAGTGCTGGTGAAGGGAACCAAAGCAGTTCACACCAAACCATATCAAGTAAGCCACAGAATTCCTTGGGTCAGCTCCACCCAGGCACTTGTGGCTCCAAGCAGGGCTCCTGGGCCCCTCACAGATGTTTTGGTGAGGGTCAGTAAGGTGATGAAGGAGTACCAGATGGCAACCACTGCTCTGCTCAGCAACACACAAAGGGCACCTCACAACTCTATTATCGAGGAAATATGGCTCACCACAATGTTTTGGTGTCTGTCTTCCTACCTGCAGGCCCTCTCCCCAAACTCTCATCACCTTCCTTGCTGAAAATCCCATTTTGGTTGGAGCTAGCCAGCTTTTGCTGTTGAAAGATACCATGTTTGCCTAGTCCAGAGTGGGCCTCCTGTTAGATCAGGCTCTTTTATCTTAGAAAAGATGAATACTTTCTCCTGTCTTGTCAGGCAAGCACAAAGAGCCATTGTTCCAAAGTTTTGTAAATATAAAACAGGGATTGTGGTCCCTGGGGTGACTTGGCAGGAAACTTCACCACTTTCAAGGGCCTTCCTGCGTGTGAAATGGAAAGAGCAATGCTGCCCTGTAGCTCCCTGTTTGCAATGTACTTAGAAATTCTTTAATACCTGGCACAAGACATGCTGTATTATCTCCTACCTCATCTCCTGTGTATAAAGCTGGCAGCCTAGTCAGGGGAATTATTCCAGATTTGTGCTGTCCAGAAAACAGCCTGACAGGAAGATTTGCAAGTCACATCTCCCTGCTCAGTGCCACATCCTGCCCCATTGCTCAGGAACCCACTAGGAATGATGAAATTTGGGCTGCCCACCCTGGGAGAAGGTTGGCAATCCCAAACTAGGAGCTGGCAGGCAGTTCTCACTGCCTGCTGCCAGCTCCAAGGGCTGCTCACTGCCTGTTCCATCACTCAGTGTTCCCATCAAGACACCACCACCCCAGCCACTGCTGCAGAGGAACCAAATGCTGCCCATTCCATCCCCACTTAGGGACCAGAAGGGAAACTGGGTGACACTGGGGAGCCCAAGAGAGGTCAGTCCTGCTGCAATATTTACAATACAGGAGAATACCCTGGTTTCTCAAGCCCATATAACAGTGGAGGTGATGTTAGGACACAGCTATTTCCCTACTGCCCTAGGGCAGGTCCTGCTGCAGGTATTGGGGCAAAAGGAGTAAAACTCTGATTTCAATTTACCAAGTGCCTCTTCCCAGCACATTTGCAAGTCAGATTAAATTACCCAGGTTTGCCTTCTGCATATTTCATCCACTAACGTATTTGCATAGATTTAAATACAATACAAAGCTGCAGACACCATCAAAAAGAGGCTAGAGAGGAAAGGGCAGGAGAAGCTTGTCCCTTTTCTTTAGGCTTATGGAAGGTTCTGTTCTGAGAGGTCGGAGAAGAGGCATTGCCAGGCTGGAGCTGTGCCAGTCACTCACCTGAGCAAGTACTGCCTGGAGGCACAGGCAGGAGCCATGGGAGACTTCCACAGGTGGGTTCAGGGCAGGGATTGGCACTGGTGCTGCTGGGACAGAGCATTCAGTGACCTCAACCCATGCCAGTGTCACCTGAGAGAGCAGGATGTCAGCTTCGAACTTGCTACATGGCATCTCTCCAGAAAGTGGAGAAATCCCTTGGATAATGCCAAGGTTTCATGGGAATGCCCCAGTGGTGAAAGATCAGGAGATCTCTGCACAGGTAAGGCACAGTTTGAACACACACTGGACAAAGAGAAGCACCACATTAGATGATTAAATCCCCCATGTACCTGCAGGAAGTGGAGAATAGATCCTGCTCACCAGAGCTGTGAAACAGATTCACCTGTTGCAGGAATTAATCCTTTTTTTTTTTAATAGCAGAGAGTGGCAGAGCTGTGCACACAGAAATCCTGTCTGAAATGAATCCCCGATAAAGAGAAAGCCAAGTTAAAAGGTGAGTTTTACTACCTGCCAAGGCTTTAGGTTTTTAAAGGGTCTCTTGTGGAATTACTGTATTAGCAGGCTATTACAGGTATAGATATCAAACTGCTATGCACAGCAAGAAAAATCATGAAAGTTTTGAGATGGGAAGGAAACACATGGAAAAAATGAGGCAGAAGAGGGCGAAAGGAGGAGACAGGAGAAGAAGTGATGCACAGAGGGGAGGGAGGCTGGTAAATGATGGAGGAGATAGTGGAAGGGGGGTGAAGAAGAGAGCAATGAGCAGTAGTGTTGGAAGAACAGAGAAAGATAAAAAGAGGAGGAGAAAGGAAAAAAGAGATAAATGAGGGCAAAGACCAACTCATCATTTTGCAATTCCACCCCGGTGGAGAGGAAAATTGATGTCTGGAGCTTTTTTACGGCCAACCTCCTGGGCATGGGACAAAAGACAAGTTATTACCCAACCCCAGGTCAGGTCTGCAGCCTGCCAGCTGCCTAGACACATTCAGAGAGCCCAGGAGAGCTGTAAATCAAGGGGGCCAAAGAGATCACAGGGAGGCTGGGACCAGGCACAACAGTGAGCTCAGCAGAGGCAATGCAGCCTCAGGAGAGGAGCGAGCCCAGGAGCAGCACGGGCAGAGGAGGAGCGCCCAGCTCAGAGGGCTTTGCTCATCTCTCCTTCACGCCATTCCTAAGGACAGCACTCCCCCAGAGATGCAAGTCCCCCTGCACTTCCTCCTGATTTCTCTTTTCCTATTGATTCCCAGGCCCTGAATACCATTTATTTTTGCTTGCTTGATTCACTCATTCATTGAATAAAGGCTTCATCACTATTATTATTATTATCCCCGTCACTGGGCTCCTCATCACACATTATATTATTTGCATTGCAGAGCTGGAAGATTTCAGGTTGAGGCAGGAAATTTGCGCGAGTTGTTATTACTGCAATCAGATGAAGTGAGAATTGGATCGGCGGAGGCTGCCAGAGCGCAGCTCTCCCAGCAGGACACCCAGGCTCTGCCCAATCAGGGGATGCTGCTGCCTCGATGTGCAGGTCCCACCAGCAATTTTGGACTTGCCTTTGGTGTCCCACCTCTCCCTCCCACCCCACCTCCCAGCCCCACCAGCTGCCAGCAGAGGACGGGGAAGCGCATCGATACAGGAGGGCGAGGAATCAGAAAGGACTTGGCGAGATTGCACATTTTCTGCCTTGCTGATGGTATTTATTAGACAACAGAAAATAGCTATTTTACCATCTGCCTCGTAAAAAAAAAAAAAAGAAAAGAAAAAAAATCCTCATTAAATTAAGGGAATGTGCAGCTGCTGAACAGAGTGTTCCTCTCACGGCCGCCTCCCCATCAGCCCAGCACTTGCTGGAGCAGGGAATCAGGCTGCCAAAAGGAGCTGTGGCTAACTCAGGCTCATGTGGTGGGAGAGGATGGACAGACAGACAGCCCCCTGCTCCTCCCAGCCCTGAGGTTGTGCCAGGGGACCTACAAGTGCCACAGACAAGGTGCAAGAGCTGCTCTGCTTCTCATGTTATGGAGCAAAGGGTCCATCCCCTCATCCTGCACACACCCCTGCCTGTGAAGGGAGCCAGAGGGGTCTGCTCAGCAGGCTGAAAGTGCCTCCTTTTGCCTAAACAAAGTGTGATCCAGACTCCAGCTTGAGTAGATCAGTGTTGCCCAAGGTCATTTGTTGAGCAGGGCAGGGTTTGCAGGCAAGTAAAGCCCCAATTTCCTGGCCTCTGCCACCTCAACATGACCTAGTCAATCCATCTCCATCATTCATCTCTACATCTCAGAGTTCCACTGAGCGGGTGTTTGCCTTGTGGGGGTGTTCAGCTGGGATCACCAAACCAAGGAAGCCTCGAGCCTGGCTGACTGCACAGCCCAGAGGAACTCCTACACATAAGCCTTTGTTTTGGCTGAGAACAGACCTAAAATCATGAGCCCAGGTCCTTCCCAATCCCAGCAAGACAGGCACACCATAAACCCAAGGTCCTGAATGACTTCAATGATGCTGATGGAGAGAGAACAGCAGGCAGTGTTACCCACTCACTTCTACTGAACAGCACTGAAGGTGTTGATGTGAACCTTTTCTGCTGACACTTGGTGGAGCCCAGGCAGTGTTTGATGGTGAAGTGATTTCCAAAATCCTGTATTACAGGGGGCTTTGAGGAGCAGATCCACTGGTTTGCATTGCCAGATCCTCCCAGGGGTACCAGGTCCCAAACATGCTGCCTTGGCTCACTGCCTCACCACTTCACCATGAGTAACACCTGAAGAGTTTTATCTACAGCTGCTTTGGGCCCAGCAATTCTTCTCCTAAGGAAATCAAGTCCTTTGTTGGCTGCCCCAGCACTGATGATGTTTCAGGATCGCTGCAGCATAATCCACATTTAATCCTCAATTGTGTTTTCTGCTGCTAACCCCTCTGCTGATGCCGGGGAGCTCCCAGTGCCTGCACTGCTCCTCTGAAGCTGCAAACACTTCCCTGCTTCCCTCTCCTCCTCTTTCTAGGAGCCTTTTCTGTATAGATTTTTCACCTAGGTGTGTTTTCACCTGTCTTTTGAAGGATATTTGTTCTCTTAAACTCGCTCCTTCAGCATTTACGAAGCAGCTCTGGGAAAGCTGACCTTGGGAGACAGGTCCAGCTGCAAAGAGGTTGCCCCCACTGTGTCTGTGGTGGGAGAAGGAGATGGTTCCCTGGATTTCAGCATGCAAAGGGAAGTTACAGGACTACAGCATGTCGAATCACCTCACGCCGAAATAAATCCTGACATAATAAGCCCTAATGCCGCCAAAGAAACTATTACAGTCAGTTACAAAAATAATCCACATTGAAAATCAGTGAAAATACCTCTCCCCAGTGGAATAACATGGCTGTAGAGGATCAGTTCCAGTCAAAGATGATCATTTCATGTTTACCCAACAGATGAGGGCAGGTCCAAAAGTCAAATGTTTGTTGCCAAAAAAGCTCTGCTTAAGTGAGATTTTGCCACCTCTCATCAAAGAGCTCCTTTTAAAAGCGATGAGCAAGTACGAAAGGGAAGACCATGAAAGGCAGAGATCAAATCAAAATCCAGAAGGCTGCTCTGACTCTCTCTTACACCAGTGCCTTCAGTCCTATCAATCCAATCAATTTGCAGCAGCAAGGGCAGAACAAACACCAGCCAGATTGCTTCTTTAGCAAAAATTTTCAGGTTTTCAGAGGCTAATGGCAAAACTTCTCCCAGCTTTTGCCCGTGTTGCTGCTGGTCTCAGGGATTTTAAGGCAGAACCCTGTCTGCAAGTCGCTGATTTTATCTACAGGATCAGTTGGTTGTGTCTTCAGGGCTGTAGGTGTCTTGGCACATGTGGGTCTGGCCAGTGGTGTGTGCACGCTGCCTCGGGCAGTCGTGGCTGTGCTACTCTCTCAGGGGAACCTGTGAGACAGGACCACCAGGCTGCTGAGCTTTCTGCTGGAGAGGCTGGTTTAGAAAGCAGGTTAGCCAGAAAGACACGGCAGATTAGCAAAAAAAACAGGGCCTGTCATTTTTTTCCTTGGAAAAACATTTGCTTTCTCAGAAAAAAAACCCTAATTTCACAGAAACAAACAAACAAACAAACATACACCCCCAAGTTCCTTTAATTAAAACTTGAAGCCTGTCACAGGGAATTTTGATAAAAATGCTGACATTTTGCAAAGTTGCCCTTGGACAAATCATGAGCACTGAAAGCTCTGAGCCAGGGCCACTGTGGAAAGCGACTCTGCGCATGCCAGAGCGTCGGGGAAGGACATTCATCTTCCTGCAGTCAGGTGTGTTGGTAATTCCGTGATGCTCCTCATGTGTTTGTCCTTCCCATACCCACGTGCAACCTGCACTGCATTGGGGGCTGTGGCAGGGCTGTGAGAAGGCCAAGAGAAGGTTGTGTGGTTGCACACAGGGAAAATGCAGCGTGCCCCAGGCAGGGCTGTGCGCACACGGCTCTGCAAGCTCCAGGCGTTGTTTGGAAATAAGCAACTTTGTGCCCGTGTGTCTCCTGCTGCTGGCACAGATGTGGAGCTGCGTCACTTCACAGAGCCCAGCACATATTTTCACAGCGGCTCAGGGTCAGGGATGCTGGCTGGGACAGCGAGAGGTGAATCACAGCTCTGAGATTTCGGGTTACTCGTTCGTTCTGCGGGGATCTGCGGAGCCGCAGGTTGACGCAGCACCCGCAGGTCTCCGGGACACCTCTGGTGCTCAGAGCCCCACACAGCAGGATGCTTCCACCTCATGAGTCAGAAATGAGGTGTTGAGGCTCTCTCCTGCTTACAAACGTTTGGATTCATCAGCCCTGGCTGAGGTATCAACTGCAGACAGCAGCCCTTCAGCAGGCCCTGCTCATGCACACACGGACACATGGCCTCCTCCATCATCCACACAGACCCATGACCACCTCCATCATCCACATGGACCCACGGCCTCCTCCATCATCCACACAGACCCATGGCCACCTCCATCATCCACATGGACCCACGGCCACCTCCATCATCCACACAGACCCATGGCGACCTCCATCACCCACCTGGACCCATGATCACCTCCATCATCCACATGGACCCATGATTACCTCCATCATCCACATGAACCCATGGCCACCTCCATCATCCACACAGAGCCATGGCCACCTCCATCATCCACACAGACCCATGGCCACCTCCATCACCCATGGAGGAAAACCTGAAGAGACACACAGGGAGGAAGGACCTCACCCTCCAGGTCTGCCCTGGGCTGATGCATATGTGAGGAGTCACTGCTTTTGAATACCAGGTCTCATCTCAGCATCATTTCCCATTGCTCCATCCCCCTGCTTCTCCCGTGCTTGTGGGAGCACTCAGTTCACACTAACAGATCTGAGCATCCCAGATGATTAAAGGAAGCACTGCCTTTTAAATCGCTCTGATTGGGGTTGACGGCTGTGTGGAATTGGACACTTGGCTCTAATGATGTGTGAAAATCTCCCTGCTGTGACCCGTCGTTCCAGCTGTGGAAAATAAGGAGAAAGACGGAGGAGGGGCATTAAAAAACCCCTTCAGTGGGAGTCCCAGATCAGACAGAGGTTTGTCACTCAGGACAGTCTCTCTGGAGCTCTGCCCAATGCCTGTTTGTGGCTGGGAGAGGTGGCCCTGCTTCACAGAACTGGTGGGGATGTGTGTATATGTGGCACCAGTGGCAGCAAACTGGGGAGATACTCTGGTTCAGGCCAGCGTGACCAAAGCATTTGAGCCACATTGGAAACTCACTCCCAGGCAAGGAATGCCTGCCAGTTTCATGGGTGGGCTCCATCCTGGCTGTGGCTGGCCCCCAGTATTCCCATGCTGGCACTGGGGTAGTGTTATCCAGGACTGAGGTGTTGCTGGTGTGTGCAGGCTGCCACGGCTCAGCCGTGCTGCTGGAGCGATTCTCCGGGCTGTGACTCCTCTGGCTGAGACTGTGGTGAGCTGGATCCAACCCCAGGGGTATGCAGGCATGACCCAGCCTGTAGCAGAGCATGGTGGCTTCAGTCGAGTCCCACGAGAGCAAGCAAATCCCGCTGTCCCCAACGCACAGGGGACACCAGCTGACACCTCCCGGGGTTCTTCTCCAGCACTGCTGCTGCCAGGGGACCAGCCAGCAGATCTCTGCACCAAGGCAATGTCAGCCCAGCCCGTCCAATGCCTTCTGTCCCCACCACCTTCCCCCATTATTAAATCCCTAAAGACACCTGAATTCAAAGCAAATCTGGCCATACGCAGCCTAATCCTTCCTCTCCAGACAAACTGGCTTCTTAGAGGCCCTCCTCGCTGAGATTCACTGTTCTGTGGCAGAGGGGAATGTCCAAGTGGGCTCTGAAACAAAGGATGAGTTTCCTCAGGCTCAGATGGGGCTAAACAGAGGCACGGGGGGAGGCCGGGCACCGGCTGGAGGTGTCCTGCAGCGAGTGACCCTCAATGTGACATTGATGGCTCTTAATTCCTAAGCCTGCTTTGGAAGGATTTCAGTAGATCCTATTTAATCACTGCAGCCTCTTCATCTCCCCTGTCTCAGCTCAGGGTGATGTTGTGCATTCTCCTCCACCGGTTTCCTCCAAGAACTGGCCACTCTCCTCTCCCTCCGGGGCATCCCCAGCATGGGACCACTGAGCCCTTCACCCGCTGCAGGGTGCAGGGCTGCCAAAGCCACGGCCGCCCTGGGCCCGTTTACTGCCAGGCAGCTCAAACAGCATCTGCTTAATTTCCTGTGTCCGTGGGAGGACTCGTTGTGGCGCTAACGAGGGGCACAGCTCCCTGCAGGTGCGCCCACCACCTCCCCGCGCCCGCCGAGCGCTCAACACCGCAGCGCTTGTCAAAATGTTGTAACTATTTTTTTGACTTGTTCCATTAGCTCCGTTTCCAAAGGCCACCACCGGAACTACTGAGCATTTATTTCTATTGAATCCAGCTTAGAAGTTATGATCTGAGAAAGAGGGAGACAGGACAGTATGTTCCGCGGCACCGGCTTTTCCCCGCCACCGCTCGGCTGAGACACGCTAGCCTTTGAAATATCATTTTTATTCCTACCTTAGAAAAACTAAAATAAAGAGATTGACTCTTCCACCTGCTTGATTTGCTTCTGCTGTTTAAATAAGGTACATAAATATCAGTCAGGTGGCTGCCCTGTGTAAGTTTTGGGGCTGTGTGTTTAAACGCCCTGCACTGTTTGTGGAACCAACTGTGGGAGCTGAATTTCCTCCCCAGGTGCAAAATAAAGTGCTGTTATTACGTGATTTTCCTGTTGCTAGAGAGGCACACACAGGACTCTTCCTCCCTCGCTGCCTGTGCATGAACAATGTCTTATTATGCAAATACTACGAGTATTAGACAAAAAGCATGGAAGAAAGCCAGTGGAGCCAGCAGTTTCGATGGAGTAAAGCATGGGCATGGGTAGGAGAGGGGCTGTGGGGATTGATGGTCCCCAGGTTTGCCTTAGCTTCACTTGGTCAGCAAATACACAGCAAGAGGGGGTTGCACGGGGTGGGGGCCACCTCCAGGCCCCAGGGATGCTGGGGAGATACCCAGAGATGCCCAACACACCAGCCGTTGGCCACAGAATCCTGCACCAGGGTCACTGCAGGGCCGAGCACCCCCAGGCAAACCCCAAGTGTGCACAGGGGAGCTGGGCTTGCTGCAGGACAGGGGACGGGACTGCTGGTGGCAGCCCTGCAGCCAACAGCCTACCCTCCTTCAGGGTAAAAAAAAAAAGGGAAATCTAAAGCCTTCTTAAAGACTTCCCTGCGTTTTAGTTCCTTGCTATTTAAAGACATGTGAGAGCCCAAGAGTTCCAGCCCGGCTGCCTGTGCCTGGATGCTTTGCAAAGTTGTAATCCCCGCTGGTGACATCACGGGGCGTTGCCATGGGGATGTCACAAACTCAGAGCGGTGACTTCACCGCGGCAGAGATGGGCAGCGAGGGAGGCAGTGCTTCCCAGCCACCAGCGCCTCTGGTAATTAGCAAACTGGCATGGAAAATGAGGATGAAACACCCAGGATAGGGACACAAAACCATTTTGCAAGTATGATCTATTAGAAAGCATTCCCTCATGAGAAAGCGCCTCCTTAATGTACCCTGCACTCTTAAATAACCCGCAAAAGGCAGGGAATAAAATAGAAATTATAGTGATTTGTTTTATTGGGCATTTCATTGAGTAATTAAGAGGATAATTATGAGAAGGAACATTAAAAGGTGTTACTCTCAGCCTTCATCCTGCTTTAGAGGAGCATCCTCATACCGAATGTGCAGCATCATCTGACATCCTGTGCCAACGCAGGTTTCCCTACAGGGACAAAGGCATGCATGGATGTGGGAAGGGGTGAAAAACATCTCCCCCGTGGCCTGACAGGATGCCAGAGTTCTCCCAGG
This sequence comes from Vireo altiloquus, assembly GCA_013396875.1. Taxonomy (NCBI): domain Eukaryota; kingdom Metazoa; phylum Chordata; class Aves; order Passeriformes; family Vireonidae; genus Vireo; species Vireo altiloquus. Next base: position 529,190 of record VZRF01011055.1, read on the forward strand.
AAATGCAGGGTAGGAAGAGGAGGTTGCAGGGAGCAAACCCCACCTTCATGGTGTCTCTTGGCACACGGTGTCAGGCCCTTGTGCACTGTGTGTCATGCAGGGGAGGCTAAAGGAAAAATTGGGGAGAGACCAGTGTGGTGCAAAGTACTGATGGGGCACCACAGCCAAGGCAGAAGTGGCAGAGAGCTGGAAATCCAGCTGAAAGCTCAGCACAATGGTCACCCTGTGCCAGGAGGGCGGCTCTCACCCACCCCCCTTCTAACACCTGTCCCCCAATTTTTGTCCTCACCCCTGAAAAGTACACACAGAACTACCTGTTTAACTAATCCAGACCCAGACAGGACCCAGCACCATTCCAAGAGCCCTCAGCAGTCACAACTCAGTCAAAGCTGCCTCTCTGATAGCCAGTACTTCCCACAGATGTGGAAGCCTTGGTGCTGGCCAACACATCCATGAAACACACCACTGAAACACAGACCTTCTCCAGTCCTGAAACCTGCAGCTCCTTTCTGACACCAGCACATCTCGCTCCACCTCATTTACCCACAGACACACTCCAACAGAAATGTCAGGACATCAGGTCCCACCACAGGCTTCCTCTGGAGCCCACGTCACATGCTGGGACCCCAAGGCTCACTTACTGCCACCTCCTAAGAGGCCCCAGGTGAAAGCCAGCCCCAGCCAAGGCAATTTGTCCACTGTAAGTCCCCAGTGGTCACTGCAGGGAGCAAACGTGGTGGGTAGGGAAGTGCAAACAGGAGTGATGGACACGATGAAGAGAAGGAGCTTTTCTGAAAGCAACGAGTCCCACTGGAAAAGCATCTATGAACATTGAGATGAGCTAATTCCCATTATTTCCTCAAACCGCTTGCACAGGTGGAAAAACAAGCAACCAACCCGCCCAGATAAATGAGAAACCCCAACCTGCAACACGACAGTGCTGACCAGTTGCCAAGAATTAAATAGCCCTTTAGATCCTTGTTTGCTCCAAAACACATATTTGGGAAAGCATGCTGGAGAAGGCTGGAATGTTTTAAACTGGCCTCTGTGGCTGGAAACCCCTTTTGTCTCCCTAGGGAAATGGATGTGGCAGCTATAATCCAGTCGCTATGCTGGATTTCAGGGACAGTGGCTTGTCCATGCTGAGCCCAAAGCATGAGACAACTGTCAGAAAAATCCATGTTCAGAAAGCCACCAACCCACCCTTTTCTTGTCCTGGGAAGCACAACTCCCCTCTGTACTCCCCTGCTCAGGGGGAGCAATTTCCATCCTCTTCAAAAGAGAGTAAAACCGGCTTTTTGGCTTCTGGCTGGCCCTTCCAGGCACGAGAGCAGCTTGCCGGGAGACTCAAGTGCTCAGCACAGCCCTAAAACAAGGCTCCTGTTTGAAGTGCATGGATTGAGGCTGGATTAAGAAAACCCAGGAGGAGTGCTTAGCTCTGCTCCTGCTCTAAAAAGGCAGCTCGGCAGCAGCAGCAGCCAACGCAGCTTCATCCTGCTCAGCCCCTCGTGTGATCCCCGCCAGGCGCCGGGGAAGTGGCGATTCCGTGTGCGCGGTTCAACGTGATCCGGGAGCAGGGAACGGCAGGGCATGTGCTCTGCTTCCCGACGCTGCCGGAGCACCCAGAGGGGAGCCGATCCTCCCTGATCCGGGAGCAGGGAACGGCAGGGCATGTGCTCTGCTTCCCGACGCTGCCGGAGCACCCAGAGCGGAGCTGCTCCTCCCGGGGGCTGCGGGAGCGCTCAGGGCTGTGCCGATCTGGTTCTCACCAAGTGGAGCAGCATCAATAACCTCCACAGGGGCAGGGAAAGAACAACAGCAAACGCAAGACGAAACGCCACAGGTTTAACCCCCGGTAGAGCCTGAAGAACCTTGCACTGCTTGGGTGCAGAGCAGGTCCCAGGCAGACGCTTATCTGCGGCTTGAGACAAGTTTAGAGGATCCCTTCTGAAGTTTCCCCTCTTGCCAACACCTTATTTCCGCCCTCTAATCAATGCAATGAGCAGGCTTAGTGCAACACAAATAGGGAACAGAGGATGAAACAATTTTCCAGCCCATACCTGAAGGTGCATCCTTCTTTTCTCACCAAGCAGCGGGGAGGACGTTGCTGTCTCTCGGTAATTTTCCAACATCCTGTGTTGAAGGTAGATTTATGCACTGATCATAGTTGAAGCTGTTAATAAAAAAGTGCAAAGAAAATGGATTTTACTGTGAAGTGTAGGGCTGCTTTTCTCCCAGCTTTGCATTATATCATGACTTCCTCCTTTTTTAATCTTTTTTTCTATGATTGACCATGTTTGGGGTTCAAAGCTTTAAAAATAAATCGCGGATCGTCTTTCATCTACTATGCATGAGAGAGTCAGAATCATTACATGGTTTAAATGGATATTTTGGGAGCAACTCTGGACCAAGCAGTTCCTGCTTTAACTGGGAGCCAGAGGGATGAAGCTAATTTGCAAATAATGTTACATGCTGGGTTTGCTTGATCTGAAGGAAAAGCTGCAGTGGCTACTTGTCATTCTTTGTGAGAAATTGAACAAAATGGAAATCGGTTCACCAGTTAAAAAAAAAAAATAAAAAAAAAATATATATATTAAAAAAAGTCTGCAGCAGACCAATTTCTCCCGCATCAGGGGAACATCCCAGGACTGCAATTAAGCTGTGGCTCAGCATGAACCCTACTGCCGCCCGAGCTCTAAGGACAAACACACTGGCCGTCCTTTTCCTGGGAGCAGATTTTTAACTCGATGAGCTGTGAGCTTTTCCGCAGCTCCACTTGAGCCACTTCTTCCTCACACAGTTCAAAAGCCAACTTTCCCCTTTAGCATCACTCATGCCTTCCCCCAGGAGCGGGGAGCTCCGGATTCCGCAGCACAGCACCTTCCCAGGGAATCACCTATCAATGACTTTGTGGCTAATGTATACAACAGCAAGCAGAGGAGCTAATATAATGTAATTTTCCATGTTTACTGCATTATTACAGTGGTTGAATCTGCTGATTAGTTCCCTTTTTTTTTTTTTTTGCCGTTTCGTCCTAAGCTTCCCTTTTATATTTGCCCTGCTTATCTGCATAGAATCATTTATTCACACGGCTGCCGTAACAGCAAGCAGGGCCAAAGCTATCATTTCTCCTCCCTTTCACATTTTAATCTTGCAGACCTCAATCTCTGTGATACTGCTATTACTTTATCCATATCTGATCTAAAGGAAACCTGCCTTTTTTTTTTTTTTT
>VZRF01011055.1:532457-554212 GCA_013396875.1 Vireo altiloquus
TCCCCTTAAAAAGAAGAAACTAATCTGAGCAACAGATCGTGGTGGCTGTGGCACTAATGATCCCTGGCAGATCTCCTTGCAATGAATCTGGTGCTAGAACAGAGAACGTTTGTTTCCCTTCTCTCTACAGAACTGCAGGACTGACCCCTCATGCACAGGCAGCCCCCACGAATAAACAACATTGCCCCGATCTCCCGGGGGATTCATTTCTCTGCCAACTATCTCAGCAGCTCATCTTACTGTCTTATTTATCCAAACAGTGGAAAAACAACTCAAGTGGAGCCACTCTCCAACAACACGACCATTACTGGTTTATGCAGATTTGCTCCCCTACAAGCTAGGAAAGCCTCTTGCCCTATTGGTTATTAACTGAAAAGGGAATGGGGGAATTTCCTGTAACATGAACAATAACAGAAAAAATGCTCTTCTTGCTCTTCCTTCCTGTTCTTTGACGATCATGGCAAGGCATTTTGCCCCCTGGGCTCCCTAATGCTCCCCAGCTCCCAGCTATCACCCCAACGGGAGGCCATGCGCTGAAGCACCAAGCCAAGATGCTCTGCATATGCCAATCACGCCAGCCAGAAAGGATTTACTCGGGAGAGGCAGGGAGACAAACTGAGGAATCCCTCTACTCCCTTCTCCTGCATCCCGAGGTTTTTCAAACAGCAGATGCTCACTCAACATTCTCACTTCACATCCACAACCTGCACCATTGCTCTGTGGTTTCTACCTATGCCATGCTCTTCACCTCTGCTTGCAGTCCAGAGACCTTCACATGTTCCCCCTTCTCCCAGGAATATTATAAATAAATCAGGGGCCGTGTTCAGCTCTTGGTCGGCAATGCAAGCAGGGATGTGGAACTGCTTCAAAGACACACGGCACTGGCAGGGCACAGGATCCTGCCTGTCCCCTGTCCAGGGTTTACACAGATGAGACCTGTGGAAATCAGAACAAGCCCTTTCCCACATCCTCTGCTGATTTGGAGAATCCCTTGCTCACGGAGCTCCCAGCTGCCCAAGCTGTGGCACTGTGGGAACCTGAGCGTTTCTCGGTCTAGATGCACCCCAGTGTGTATTGTATTCACTGTTAATGAAAGATTAAATGTTCTAAAGAGCATTATTAATTTTAAAGCTACTAATAATCATCAGCTGTCCCTCACTTCACCCCACAAGCCTGAGAGCTGTAATGAAAGAGCAAATTCCAGCTCAGAGCATCTGTAAGCTGTGATCCACAGCCCAGCTCCGCAGCTCAGGGCCCACAGGCATTTTCTGCAAGAAGTGAGGACCCTCAAAGATCTTCTAATGTGAGCAACCATAAAAAGCCAGAAATGGCAAAAAAATAACTCTCTGTTATCCTTGTCTTTGAAAGTAAGGACTCACACAAGCCTCCCAGCTCTGCAACATCGATCTGACTTCTCTTGTGCCAGCCTGCACCCCTGTGATCACCCCAGGAGCCCAGGTTTGCTCAGCAACACTCATTAGATGGTGATAACCCGTTTTAGTTCCCAGAGAAAGTCTGCATTTCCAAATGTGTTCCTTGCCCTCCTCCTCCTTGGGGAAATGCAGCTCCTTGGAGGAGCAAGAGCCAAACAAAAGTCACGACAGACCCATCCCACGTGAGTTCTCATGGGACAGGATCACATAACACCCACCTCGCCTCCCAAATGTAGCATTTGCTCCCATCAGAGGTGCTCCATCAGCACCAGGAGCAGGGCCATTTCTGCCCTGAATCCTCCAGCTACTCAGGAGGACAAGCAGAGCAGGAAGCCACCAGCCCCAGCAGGGAATCCGTGTGTCAGAAGGGCACATGTGCAGGGACAAAGCATCCTTTGCACACCAGCAGCTGTCCTGCTGCCTCGGCACATCAGCACTGGTGGTGAATCACATCTCCTTTGTATTTCACTTGGAGGAACAGGGAGAAAGACGTATTTCACAGAAGAGAGTCACAAAGAGGCCCACCTTGGAAAATAGTCTATTTTTGGCACTATAATCCCTTTCCTGTGAAGAAGAGAGGGAGGCCCAAGAGACTGAAGGAGCTGCTGAAACCCAGAGAGGAATCTGGCAGCAGAGCCTGGGGCATAATTCAGACATCAGGGACCAACAACCAGGACTAAACCCCATGTTTAAAGACTGTAGCAGCCTCAGGACTGTAACCTGTGCTTCACCACCTGCCTGCCCACCAATCCAGCCAAGCCAGTGTGGGATGCTGCAGAGCAAGAAGGTGAGCACTCTCTTTGCTTCCACAGACCTTTCCCAAGCATGCAAAGGCCTGGCTCTTCATTTGAGTGCTAATTCTCACTCTCTTTCATCCCAGTTTTTTGCAGCTTTTCTACAAATCCAGAATACATTTGAGCGATCAGCACAATGTTTAGTGAGAAAATCGTATGCTACATTTCCGCTTGGCATGATTTTGAAATGGTTAAGCTGTTAAGCCCTGAAAGCGAAGTTTTAAGAATACCGTGAATAAAAGAAGCCAAAAACAAAAATAAACCAACAGCGGCAAAATTAGAGCGTGACATAAAGGAACCGTTTGGATGGATCCTTTTTTTTCAGTGAATTGGTGCACACTGGCTGCTCCAATGTCAGGATCTCTGCAGTTGTGTAGCACTTGGACTTCTATTACAACAGCAGAGAAATAAATGGAGAGTCATCACTAGCACACAGGAGAGGGAGAAAGTTTTCCTAAGCTGTGATCAAATCCCTTACAAACTTCTCTAAACCACGGCCACATCTCCCCTTTGCCCATCCTGCTCTGTCCCAGCAAGGGAGATGCTACCAGAGCAGGAGGGGGCTGCTTGACACACACGTAAGAACAGGCAACGTTCCAGGGTGGGCTGCTCTGGGAGGTACCCTAGAAATGCTTGTACACCCACATTTGGCAGATAAACTCTTCCAAGACGAAGCAAATCCTGCTCCATTGTGTGTCTCACACAACAGAACCGCAGTGATGCTGGTCTCTCTAAGGACAGCAGGTTCTGCCCAGAGCATTCTGGGGACAGGGGGACTCCCCACCCTCACCCAACCAACCTGATTCACACCACGAAGCGACAGCTTCACCCCTCTGTCCCCTGTGTCACTCAGAGGTCCCTCCTGAATTATGCATTGCTTTGCTGCACTGACTCAGTGACTTACTTGTGCAGCCAGTTACTGGGCTGAAGGGCACAGCTCCCACCACAATCCTTTCACACCGACTTTTGTCACAAAATGCAATACAATGTTGGATCAAAAGACCTCCCAGAATCCACACATGTGACAATGTCCTGCTCCAGCTGTGACACAAAGCATTAAGGTAATGACACTTGCATTTATACCTGCTACTTTTAGGTCCACCCAGCCCAGAGCAGCTGAGAGGAACAAGAGCTCTCTCTTCCTCCCACTCCAGCCTCCCCTGAGCCACTGAAGTGTTTGCTAGTCAAACAAGCTCCTGCAAGAGAGCTCTCTCACCTGGGAGGGCCTGGATCAGAGACATCAGGTCAGGTCATCTACAAAGGTAATGGTGGGGAAAACATTGTTCCCACGCACATTCATGTCTGTGCACATCTCTGCAGAGGTCAAGGATGCTCTGGGTAAGGGCATCTCCTGTCCAGTTCTGTACCCTGACCCAGCTTCAGCTGGGAGTGATGAAGAAGATGAACAAACAGCCAAAACCAGCCTTTTCCTCCATCCCCTACAACCTCTCCAGCTCAGGTTCTCCCTTGTCTTTTTAGAAGCACCAGAGGAGCTCACACAGTCACAGGATGAACCCATGACCTGTGCCCCTAAACACCTCTGCTCCCCCAGAGAGGCAGGGACCTGAGCAGTCAACCCACCACCTATTTCCACCCTGGGAGGAGTTCTAAGACTTGCCTGGACAAAGCCAACACCAACCTGAGTCACCACTAGCAAAACTCCTGCTTCAAAAGAGAAACTGGGCTGCAGAGTCCCAGAGGTCCCTTGTGCCAGCACTTCTGAGCCCCACCTTGCGACCTCCCCTCCTGATCCACCCTCCTGCACAATCTTGAAAGTGCAGTTCCTCTGGAGAGCTCTCTGTCTCCACAAGCAGAGACTCTTGTATCTAAAGCACTGACAAAACGCTGGGATTTCACTTTTATTGGGAAAACAAAGCCCCCTCTGCACAGGCCCCTTCCCTGAAGACAAACAGCCTCCCTGCAGCTGTTGATCACCCCTGAAGCACAGCACACACAGGAATGAGCCACAACACAGGGTACAGCACATGGTGACCTGCAGAGGACATGGGCTGAGAAAACAGCACAATAAATGCTTTATTGCAAGCCAAGGACCAGCACTTCCACCAGGAGGAGAAGTTTACTCTGCACTGGTTTTTATGTCACAAATTGCTTCTATGGTGCGGTCTCAAGGAGCCCTTGCTTCTCTTCACTCCGGGAGGAAGCCTGGCAGGCTCATCCCAGGACACTGCTCACACTTCAGGCAGAGAGAATAATTCCTCTGGATAAGGTGGGTGAGAACACACTGCTGCTCATGCTCAGGGAGGCACTCACCTCACACCAGCCACTAGTGCATATGGGCTCCAAGTTACTTTTTATTTTATCAAACTTCCTCCATCCTATTCCCAAGTGAGTTAGTAGGATTCATGGGAGGCTGGAGCTGGATCTTTAGATGTCGTACAAAATAACACCTAAACAAGTACACAGCTCTTTCTTCCCCCATCTGAAGTGCCATGTTATCAAGTGCTAAAATTCTTCAAAATTCTGTGGTGCTGCAGTAGTAGTGACACTTTCCCTATTGGGACACTGGGAAGGTGTCCCTACTACTGCAGCACCAGGGAACAAAGGAGCACAGGGCAAAAGTAAATCAGCGCCTTAGGAGAAGGACTCCTGTCTGTGGGTGTTTCTCCACACTGGCAGCCTGGTAACTCTCAGTACAATACAAAACATCATGACAAAATATGCTGAGGAGGTGCTGGTAAAGAAGGGAAACTCTTTTTTCCCTTCTTTTTGTTTAACAAATGCTTCTGCTGGCACTGGCTCCTGGACATACATTTCACGGTGGCCAGGTGAGCATGTTAACACAGAAGCATGGATTCGGGCACTGCTGTCTGTGGGCTCCACTGTGGATCAGCTGGGTGATGAGGAAAAGGTTTGTTTGCATTGCTGGTGTTTGGCATCTGCAGCATGCCCAGAGCACGGGATGTTAACCACGAGAGTAACCTTCACACCACGCACCTTCCTGAATGCAAAATCCTCCTAGCAGCCCTCTGTGCCATCCCGGGGTGGCAGGGCAAGGTCACAGCACCCAGCCCTGCTCCCCCAAGCAGGCAAGGCTCCTGTGACACTGCTCGAGCCACCGCAGGCTGAAGCAGCCCTCGGGCTCCTCTCAAACACATCAAGTATTCAGTCCTCAGCTACGGAGCTGGGAAACACCAGGAGAGCCTGGAAGACAAGCAGTTGTGTTATCAGGCATTCATCATCAGGAATGAGAGCACACACAACTCAACACGAGTGTCCTCCACCGGCTCCAAGGGCACACATGCATTGAAATTCCCAGCAGATTCAGGGCTCTTGTTTGCACTTCCATCACAGCCACAGCCAGAAGCTCTGAAGGCTTTCCAGGCAAACCCAGGAGTTCCACTAGGACTGGCAGCCCTGGTTTGCACCCATGCATTGCTTTGTGGATGCTCCTGGAGATGGAGAGAGATGGGGGGAATTTTAGCTATTTATTAATTAGAAGAGTGGTTTACGTATTTTAAATGAAAAGGTAGAGGAGATCTTGCTCTTTTTTTCCCTTCATTTATTTCTAAATTATTCTAATCATCAGTACTTCTTGCCACGACAAACAACTAGACAGTTGTCACGTTACCTTAGACATATCATGGCAGGCAGCTAATCCTGTTGGTCATAAATCATGTCCCTTTCAATCTCCATTATACAGCAAGAGCAAATTTGCTATGATGCATGTGTCATTACACACCAATGCCTTTCCATTATCATATAACTGGATACCCCCAAGGTTTGTAATTTGCAATATAATAGTAATTTTTAGAGAACCATTGGTAATCAATAGCTCTCAGCATCACTGTCAGGATCATTTGCAAAACAAATAACAACACTGATCTCAACCAACTTTACAGCAGGGATATTTAATCCTCACGAACTGCATTATATGATGGATAAGCGAGGAATCCTAGACTATGTATCATGTATTTTCCTTGGATTAAGTATCACTCCAATCAATGTTGCTCCCAGCTGTACAATGCCGTCTGTGTTTTCGCTGGGTAATGACGAAGTATTGTTTTACAAATTGACATTAGCTACGTGCTGGGCAACAAAACCCCAGGGTGGGGTGTGAGGAGGGGGCACGGCCGAGGGCAAGGTGATGTGATGCTCAGGGGAGCATCCAGCAGCAGCAAGGCTGGGGGCACAGGGGGCTGCAGGGACCACAGAAACAGGGCACGGCTGCACCGAGGGGTCACAGCAGATGTTTGACCATGAGCACTGCCGTGGTGGGGGGAGCACAGATGGTTCTCAGCCCTGTGAGACTGGGCAGGGCAGAGGGGATGCTCCCTGGCAGCGTGGGTTTGCTCTGCAGAGCTCTCTGAGGCACAGAGCTGCTCCCCAGGCCAGGATGCTCAGCACAGCCTCGGTGACAGAAGGGAACAAGCAGCAGGAGGAGGTGCAGCTCTCAGCCCCGTGTCCACACAGAGCTGGGGTGTTGAAGTAGGTGACAGGGATTCCATGGAAATAGAGAGAGAGAAGAGGAAATAGAGAGCTCTTAAGTTGTTTTATTTCATCTGAAGGCGAGAGCTCCAAGGGCAAAAAGTTCGAGCAAAAGCAGAAGCAAAAGCAGCGCTAGCAGCATATCAGCAACAGCAACAGCATTCCTATTCTATACCTATCCTATTCTATTCTAACACACCAGGATATACATTATATTCATAAACTGACCAATCAATACAAAACACGATGCTAACTCTACTTTTCTTAACCCATCAAAACTTAATTCTGATTTACGAAAATGGTCGTAATTCTTACACAAATTCTACATAGATTCCACGCATATGATCTCTATCTGCTCTTTTGTTTAGGTACATAACTTATCTAAAAAATACCAGCAATGTAACAATGTTTATATTTTGTCTAAGGCAGGGAACTCTGCAAAAGGTAGCACTGCTATATTAAAAAGCAGGTCTAAGGACTTTTTAAACTCAACTAATACAGTTTTTCAATGTTTAAGGCACTTAAAATATATATCTACTAAAAAATAAAGTTTATACTTCTATTGCATGTTTGTGTGGCCCAGCTTCTCCACTGACTTTAACTCGATCCCCATGTTCTGACCCATCCCGGGGTCCAGGGGAGCTTGCATTCCCACTCTGGGGTTTCACCAAGTTACCCTGTAACTCTACAGTGCTGTGTGGTATCATTCAAGAGCTTCAGCTACTGCCCCACCAGCTAACAGGGCAACCAGCAGAGGCTCGATTTTGCTTGCTCCTTTTCCTTTTCCTTTTCCTTTTCCTTTTCCTTTTCCTTTTCCTTTTCCTTTTCCTTTTCCTTTTCCTTTTCCTTTTCCTTTTCCTTTTCCTTTTCCTTTTCCTTTTCCTTTTCCTTCAGCACGCACAAGCAGAGGCTGGAATTAGGATGGCAACCCCATCCCAGCTGCCCTGCCCTGGCTGTTGTCAGCCTGTCCATCTGCATCCCAGGTCCTGACAGACTCCAAGGTAGCTTTTCCATATAAAAACAGAGCCAGGAGCAGCTGATCCAGCAGGATCCCGTGCAAGCAGTGCATGGAGAGTACTCACAGGGACAGCTGAGACAGCCCAGGGCTCCCTAATGAACCTCTCCCGAGTCAGATTAAAGCCACCACGCCTGTGCTTCAGCAGCCTCACCATCAGCCAGCCCGAGTGACCTGTTGCACGGCCAAGAGTCGGCCAGCACCTGCACCTTCCCTTACAGATGGCTTTCTGAGGCATTAAATCCACATTTAAATTTTCTGCTCGGTTCTGCCTCTCCGGAGCTCTCCGGCAGAGCCGTATCTCCCTCCTTGCAGCTGGAGACACCTTTAGCAAAATCTCCAGCTCCTACTGATGTGGAAAAATTCATGCATTTCTCTCCTTGTGTAAGCACGGGCCTGGCATTCACGGCACTTCCCAGAGATAAGCCCCAAATCGCTCATTGCTAGGAACCCTGCACTTTGGTATGGATGGACAGAGTTGGGATAAAAAACCCCACCCTTGGACCCTCACTAAACACTTCAGCTGCTGGAGATTACAGAATCCTATTTAGTTATACCAGAGAGCATTTTCCACAGAGGAAACATCTCCAACCTGACTCCAGGAAGTCAAATTAAAAAATTTCGGAAGAAGAAATCCAGAGTTTTGCTTGGTTTGGTTCATTTTTAGAGACAAATGTGGTTTAGAAATGGGATTAACTGGGGTGTCCTGGCACCCCTTCCCGCTCAGCAGCACCTCAAATGGGCTGTGCACTCCTGCAAGCTCCTGGCTGCCCCAAGGAAAATGCCATTAAAGAAAAACCAGCTATTTTTAAAGCCAGAAGGACAAATTCTCCTCCCAGTTACACCAGTGACCTCGTGACTCTCCACAAGGTTGGGCAGGCACAGCTCTGATTTGGGGCTATTTTGAGCATCCTCCAGAGTCACCAGGCACCCAGCAGGCAGAAAGCACCAAGGAGCAGGATGAGGCCCTTGTCTCCAGATCCAACCCTACCTGTTAAGACAGCAATAACTTTCACTGAGTAAAGAATAAAATACAAATTCAGTTTTTAAATAAAACACTTTATCCAACACAACCACTTCCCCCAAATGCAGAGGGGCCTGAGCAGGGCTGGTGCTCGCTGCTGCTCCTGCTGCCATCCCCACTCATTCATCACACACACACATGTAGTACAAACTCATTCAGGGCTCTTCTGCAGATGAAATATTTAAATGGTTTATGCTTTGCTATCCCTTTTAAATAAGATGGAACCGCCATAAACAGACTTGGGCTGACTTGCTCTCTCCACCACCCTTTTTCCTTTTAATACTTTCCCTGCAGTTTCATCAGGCTGCATCCAGCATGATTCAGGAGCTTCCTGGGCACAATCCATGCCGGTAAATGGATGGAGACCCCTTGGATGCTGCAGATGTTGCAGAGGGATGAGGAAGCAGTTTTTGTTCTCATGAGCAAGCACGTGGGCTGTGGCGTGACCGAGGGGATATCACACACGAGGAGAGATGCAGAGCCTGGACTCTCCAGTCTGCACTGGACCAGCTGGCATGAACACAACCTGCCTTGCCATCTGACCCAGCCTGTTTGACCCTCCCCTCTCAGGAGCTGCTGCTCCCACCCCAAGGCAGCAGCCACATTTCAGCTGCTGGTGACACCAGCAAAAGCAAGATCCTGGGCAAGCCGTGGCAGATGAGACATGGCCAACATGTGATGCTGCTGCTGATGTGCTGAGACACCACCCAAAACCTCCAAGAGCATCAGTCTTGAGGAGGAATCTCCCAGCTTGTGTGGTCCAAGAGAAATGTTACCACAACTCAGAGGCTTTCCCTCTGCTGCCATGCCCAGCTCCCAAGTGTCCCACGGGCTGCCCACACGCACTGCCTTCACCAGGAAACTTGGTGGACAGTGACTGAGCCAAGCAGCCAGCGATTCTACCCAAATTGACCCCCATGGTCTCCCGCTGGAGGCCAGGCCACCCAGTGCTGCTGGCCCTGGTGCAAGGGGAAAGGGGGACACATCCATGGGCAGGGAGAGAAGATCTCTTCCCTTCCCTGCAGAAGCCTCGAGATGGAAAACGCTTACAGCTGTGTCCACATCCATATGCATAAGAGAACAGGCCCTGATCCAGCACACGCTTACGTCAATCTGCCGTCACCAAGATTTAGGAGAACATTTAAAATTAAACAAAAATTTCCTTGCACTGCAAAACTAAGGACAAAGAAAGGAAGTAAGTCTTGTGGGTAGTGCAGAAGCAGGTGTCGAAGGACCTGGTCCCAGTGAGGCTCTGGTACTGACACCCCAGATAACCCTGGACGTGTCACTTCACCTCCAGGTTTACCCACTGAATGCAGCTCTCTGGATATAATTCCAATGACAGATAAGAGGCTCTTGGATGGTCATGGAAAACCTGACCAGCTCAGAAGGTTATTTCCCATCTGGTCCCCATGCCTGGGGCTGTGTGCACCACAGGTTACCTGTAACTCAGCACCTCCAAGGACCCCACAAGCCCTGGCTCTGAGGAGCTGCTTGTGATCTAAACCACAGAAGTAAGTCAGCATTTGCGACAACACTTCAGATTTTACCTGCTGAAAATAAAGACAACAATTTTTCAAAATAAATGGGGAGAAAAAGCAAGATCAATAAGTGACATACACTTGATTCCCAAGCCAGCCTCATTAAAATAAAGTGTGTTACTCTGCTTGTCCCCATGAATAAAGAGTTCCAGTGCAAAAGAGAGTGTGCTGTCCTAAGGGCTATATAAGCCAATGCTGTTTTATGGCTGTTTTGTTAAGATTGGGACTAGAATGGACAAAAAAAAATTATAACATGAATTACCCATTTTTTATTGACAGAGAGGGGGGAAAGCCATGCAGAAAGTTTGGGGCTTTTTCTTAAAGCCAATGTGGTGTTAGAGAACCTACAAGCTAGTTCACAATTGGAAAGAATATTAATATAAAAGAGGACTTTTCTGCAAAACTGTTGGAGAATCATAGAATCATTTATATTGGAAAATATCTCCAAGATCATCAAGTTCATTAGTGAAGCTCAGGATTAACAAACTGACCCACACAGTAAACACTGAGACAAACTTCTCTGAACTTGGATGGGACCCTGATGTTCACTTTGCTTGTAAGCATTGTGGCTGGAGTTTGTCTTTTAGGGTATTTTCCAACCCAAATGATTATATGGTTTCTAACAAAGCTTTAAGAATCTCATCCCACAGATTTATTGCCCCTCCTTTTATTTTTAATACATAAAAATAGTTGCACAAACTCCACAGCCCAATTTCTGCTCCTTTATGAACTGGGACACAGGCTGAAACATGTTGATTTATTGAAGTTTTCCCCTCACTCCTCTGTGGCAGATGTTCTCCAGAAGCAGTTGCATTATTCCTGAGCCCAGGCTTCTGCATTTCCCAAGACACAAAGGAGCCAGGATGGGTGAGGAACACCAGAGGGGCTCAGCGAGGTGTCCATCCTCATCCAGCCTGTGTGCACCCCTCATTCCCAGCCCCTCCTGCCTGCTCAGCAGAGCTGGGCAGAGGCAGAGCTCCACTCCATTTCCCCCTGGGTGTCCTGCTCTGCTGCACAGCTGGCCAAGCACAGCCTGTTCCTAGCACAGGCCAGGTCCCTGCAGCCCCCACGGGCAAAGACTCCAACCCAGGCAGCGCAGAAGTTCAATGGTGCCAGAAAACACAAGAGACTGGCTTGGACTCCCAGATTTTAAACACAGAGAGATTTCTAGCAGCTCTGCATCCCCCTTTGGGCAGCACACCAGAGCTTGCAATTCATTGCTCAGCACCACCTTCCCCAGTGGCATTGCTGCCGTGCCTCCCTCCAGCCCCAGGAGTCAATCAGCTCAGTGCCACCAGCACTCCCATCCCTCATCCCACTGGTCTGTCACACTCCTGATGTCTGCCCACATCAGCCTTTGTGCCTGCTCCACCCTGAGCAGGTACAGACCAGCACAAGGGCTACAGGGTTTGCTTTCCAGCCCCATCCTTTGGCAGGAGCAAAGCAGAAACATGTATTTTTTACACCACAGATTGGATATTCAATACCTTTTTTTAATCACTGCCTTTTTTTGCATTGTTTTAACAAATCTACCTTTTTTTAGGGGGGGTGGGGCAGTGAGAGCTCAGAAGGGTGAGTGGGAAGTGTCCCTACTGTACACACCCCTGCTTTTACTCCAGCTGGGCCAGGCACAAATTTCTCAGTACAATGATGAAAAGAAACTACTTCAACTTCTCAAGTGTCCCAGGCTTTTTCTTGGTAACCAGACTGACCAAATGTTTATCCTGGATAGGGAAGGGTTAATTAATAATGTCACAAGATGAGCCCCTGGGCCACACAACCACCATCTCCTGCTTGGTGAACCACCAGCATTAAAGGAACCAGCACTGAGCTCAAGTCATTTATCCTTTGACAATACTCCATTGCAACAACTTTATTTTGATGATACAGGATGATTAATGCTCACAGCCACTGTCATTTCCTTTGATAGATTTTGGGGCTGTGGAGTGACATTTGCTCAATGCACCGTTCCTGAAAAGCTGCACTCATCGTAGCGTGGAGGAGAGGGATGCTCCATGCATCAGCCATCAGTAACCTGCCTCTGCCAGCTGCAGGTGGCCAGGAGAGATACTGTGAGGAATTGGGGGACGCTTACGGGAAGCCCTGACTGCTAAAGGCTGTGGAGTGAGAGGAAGGTGCATTAAACTGCCAACATTGTAAGAAATTGTGAGAGTTTGTCTTTCTCAGTAGAAAGGAAAAGAGACTTGGTTGCAAACACCACAGCCAAGAGCTGCAGCAGACTTTGCTGTTTTGCCACAAACACGCTGGAAGATCAGATCCCAGGAGAGACTCTCCGGGGCTGAGTCGCAGCCATAGCAATGTCTCACAACTGCTCTCGAAGGCAAAACGCATCCAAAAAATCAGACTGATCAATCAGTAGAACAAGACACAGACAAATGTCTCAGCTGTAGCCTCCACTAATGGCAAAAAAACCCAACCCGACTTGGAAACCCTAATCTTAACCTCTGCACCTCTGAGTTCCCCCCACCTGTAGCATGAGGACAAGAATCATTTCCCTAGACCTGCTGCCGCAAGGTTCTCCTAATCAATCAGCTCATTAATTCATGCAAAGCATTAGACAGGCAGCAGATGGATGGCTTTACACAATAGTGTTTTCTGCAGTGAAATATTTCTACTTAATTCTCCACCAGCAGCTGCCTGCCCACTCCCATCACACCAGCATGGAGCGGTCCAGACTCACACAGGGACACTCGTGAGGTCCAGAGCAGCGGATCCACCCGGTGCCACGTGGAATTCCCTGGCTGGAGACACCCTTTCCACAAGGCTTCTTAACAGACTTGATTTTCCTCATATTTAAAAGCTGTCTCAGGAGCGTAATGATTTTAAATTCACTCCCCGCCGCAGTCAATCAATGGAGCGGCGGCTGCCGGTGCCTGGCGAGCAGGCGGTGATGAATGGGGCTTGGGAGAGAGAGCAGAGCGTGGGCAGAGGGTGGGGAAGAGAAGCAAAGCCAGGAACAAGAATTAAAAGGGAGGAATGGGGTTGGGGGTAGAAAGGCCCAAACTGCTCTCCGCAGAGCTGGGACAAGTGTTGGCCTGGAAGGCATCGCTTGGAGGGAGTGGTGTTGGCTTGTGTTCGTCTCCCTGATCTGTTACCACCTTATAACTTGAGTAAACCAGGTAATTCATCTGTTTCAAGCAGGTGCTAGCCCCAAGCCTGGTTTGTGGCGAGGACCAGAGCCCTGGCACCAGCACCCTCCCTGCACGTGTGCCACTGACCCAGCTCTGCTTTCCAGGAGGTACCAAAGAACAAATGCCTGGGAGCAGCTCTCGGGAGCACATCTTCCCTCCAGACAGAGCATAGAGTGAAGGGCACAGCACCAAAGGTGTTGTCCCTCAGCCCTTCCCGTGCAGAAGCAGGCAGAGCAGCCCCACAGAGCTCCCTGTGCCTCCCCATCCCCAAGCAGCTCCAGGTGCTGGGAGGAGCAGCCCCGTGTGTGACAATAACCCCAGAAGGACGGGGACTGCCCATCCCTGCAAGCACCATGAGTTTCCAGAGAGGAAAAAAAAATCAAATAACCCCATTTGGGGGAGCCCAAAGGGCCTAATCCTGCCCCAGCATGCTGCAGATCGCCCTGCTCTATGGAGAGCAGATGCTGCTCAGCTTTCAAAAGGAGCTGCTTCAGATCTGGGCTCTTTTTCTCCCTCTTCCTCCTATTACAGGGTCAGGTCAGTGCTGTGCAGCCTGTCAGTGTAAAAAAAAAAAAAAATTAAAAAAAAAATCATAATACAGAAAACTGGTATTTGCAAGGAAGCTGCAGCTTGTGGCATGAGCATCACAGCTGAGTGTTACGAGTCTCACAAAGCAGAGAGGGGAAAGAGTCGAAAATGAAACTCACCACACAAGCAACATAAAAATATGACGCAGTAAATTAATGATGGTGCTCCAATTTGAGAAAACACTAATTAGGAATGTGTAATTGAATTAATACATTATTTAGAAACCCCAGAAAATCCTGAGTGGGAATATAAACACATTGTAGGGTTCCTGTGGCATCAAGTCTCTCTCATACCTCACTACCCGCAATTTACTTTAATGCCACCAGAATCTCCAGATTTATTTATGTCCTTGTCATCGAACACTGCTTTACATTTATCCCACATATCAATATTCTCCCCCCTCAATTCCACACACTCAAGTGCTCCATATCGGGTGGTGATGACCATTTGATAAGTCATAAGCAAGTGTAATTAATTAGCTCAGCTCATCAACCACTTCCCCTCCCAATGCCCTGCACCACAGATCTGGGTCTAATTTGTTTAGAGCCTGGAAAAACATCAAATACCTCATTAGAAAATAAATCCATCTCCTAGAAATAATTTTTTTCTACAGCTTCAAGCATCAGTTTGCTCCATGTTACCCTGGGAAAGGCCCTGCACAAGCAGGATCTAAACCCAGCCCAGAATAGGTCAAGAAACCAGCATCATAACATCATGAAAATAAAAGAAAACAGTCTCTCAGGAAGAAGGGGGGGAAAAGTCAGCCCCTCAAAGGTATCACAGCAGATGTTTGTACCTGTGAAAGGTCCTAAGATAGTGCATTGATACATCTGAGACAGTTTAGGAGTGCTTTGGGTATTTAGCAAGAGGCTTTATAAACATTATTCCTCCCTCATTTTGAGCCCTTCATAGCAAAGGTTAGGGTTCTGACTACCATTTCTAGGAAGAGATATAAATACACCAAAAAGAAAGAAAGAAATCCAGTTAAATTGTTTAAAACTGCTAAAGACACTTTAAAGGAAAGCAGCACGAGAAAATAATGCAGGGAAATCCAAGTTAGCATAAGTACATACAGCTCTGGGAGAGGGAAAAAGGAAGCAGCACTAAAGTGCCTTGTGTTAGGTATGAGCATACACTGTAGCAAAATATGCATGCTGTTTATAAAACATATTGGAAGACTTTTCCCTAAAAGATGCCATAGAGAGTATAAAATTTTATGATCTCTGCCTGTCCATTTTACAAAGATATACACAAACAAGTAGCCAAATCTGCTTGCAGTTTAACTCCATTAAATCCAATGAATGAGTTTGGCCCACGAAAAACTCTGCACTTACTGTAATAAAGTTAAAAGCTGATAGCAGCTGATACAGTAAAACACATACATTTCCATACACTTATTCCTGCAGATTTAAAAATACGAACGAGCTTCAGAGATTGCCCTTGTCCAGCTCATAAAAAAATGCTGGAATAGGAAAGAAAAAAAAACCCAGATCTTGGAGATTTTCCCACTGCTTCCCTCTAAGCACAAAGGAGAGAGGGGGTAGGGGAAGCCAGCAGAGCAGTGGTCATTTGGCTTTTCTGAGAGCCCTGAACACACAGGATATGTGTGTTTGAACAAATCCCTGATGGCTTGGTCCCCAAGTGGGGCAGGACCCCACCCAGCAGGAGCAGGGGTCACCACTCTGGGACCCCACTTGTCCCTCATCAGTCCCCAGAGAGGACAACAAGCTCAGGCTCTGAGGGCAGAGATGTGGGACGCTCTCCTCCCTGTGGGAGCTGGCCACAATTCCATTAGCAGAGGCTTTCCTCATGAGCAGTGATTCTACAGCCTCTGGGTCATCTCGAATTGTACCTTGAACCTCACACTGCACGGGGGATCAGATAGATAGTGCAGAGGCCAAGCCCAAACTACAGATTTAAGCCTTCCCTAATTGATAGGTGTTTTGGGGTTGGTCTGTTGAGGTGTTTTTTTTAAACACACGCAGCTTTCTCACAGGCTGCTACCACAACTACACTGACTCCCATCTCCGCCTCCCAAGCCTCCTGCTGTGTCCCCCCAGGTCCCTTACCCAGGCTCATACATCCCTTGCACCCTCCTGCCCCAGCTCCTCATGGTGCCTGCAGGCTCCAGGTCCCTCTCAGCTGGAGCTAACTCTCACAGCTCCTTTCTTTCATCTTTATTATTATTTGTTCCTATTACAGGGATGTCCCAGGGACCAAGATAACTTTTGTACATACACTCCCCACTCCTGCAGCCAAACATCACCACACAAATAATTTCATGCTCTTTGTCCTCTTTTTGCCCACCCAGCCCCTGGTACCACTCTGCTGGGGGTTTAGCACTTATAGAACCAAGGTTCAGGGTCTCCAGTCCCTTCACCTCAAGGTCCTCACAGACCTACATCTTTTACAGCTCTGCCTCCCTCCTCACCCACAGTTTGGGCTCTGTCTGGCTCCACAGCTGTCCTATCGAGCCCCACAAAATTCCTCTCCTCCCCACCAGCGTCCTCTGGGCCCAGTTTACTGCTGGCCATCACATCTCCCTCTCCCCATACCCAGATACTCAGCCCCTGTGCTGTCCTGCCATCGGGCTCACTCAAGCCCTCCCCAAGCCCCGGGTTTGCAACACCAAGAGAATCCAGCAGCTGCACCAAATCATGCCAAACACTGCTCAAGGCTGTGCTCCCTGCTCATAGCCCCTTTACAGCCTCCACAGAAGCTTCCCACCTCCTCAACCCTGCACCTCACAGCCTTGTTAGTGACTGCACAGCTGCCTCCCCGCAGCCCAGCTTACCTGCAGCGAGCCCCTAGCCCCACATCCTCTCCTCCTGAGGCTCCTCACTGCCCTGCAACAACCTCTTCACAAATCTCTCTGCTCCACCAGTGCCCTGTGCTGAGGAACCACATAATCCCAGGCTTTTCCTTCCCCTGGAGCTCAAACCAATTCACAGCAAGTTCCGGCAGCTGGGATGCTGCAGGTGATGCTGTACTGCTGTGGCTTTTCTCGGCATGAAATCCTGGCCCTGGAGCAGCCAGCAGGGAGGAGCACCCCGACCAGCGTGGCTGGGATGCTCCTGGGTGCTGCTTTCTGTGTCCCTCTGGAACACAGGGCTTCACTGACATAACCTGCTCACTTATCCCCAGCACACAGATGGAGAAATAAGTATGGGAAAAAATTGTCCAAGGATGGGGCTGAGACTTGACAAACAGGCAGGACAGCTCTGGGCTCTCCAGGGCATGGACCTCGTGTCCTGTCCCCATTGCAGCTCCTTCAACCCCAGCGTTACATCCAGAGCTCGACTCATAAACCTCAGAAGCACTGACCACGTCCTTCTCTTTGCATGCATCGTGCACTCCTGTGTTTAGCATACAACGGGAGAAGCGGAATACACAAACCACAGCTCACAATAACAAACCTCGCACCTAGCACAAGCCGAAAGCCTGACCTTTCATAGCTAAGCATCCTGGTGAGAGGTTAGATCTTGTGTTTTCTGATCATCAAACAGGGAAGCATTAGCCAGACAGGGAGAACAAGCTCTTATCTAGACCTGATTTCTCTCCCCTCCAGGGGATCCTGTAGGATATTTCAGTTCTCTCTCGCTTGCTGTATGATTCTTCCCTCCCCCAGTAGCTTGAAATCAGCCAAATTCACAATCTAATCTGGCCAGGAGTCAAAGGGGAGAAAAATCAAGTCCTAATGCAGTGACTACTTTGAATGGGGAATTGAAGCCAATCAGAAAGGCATTATTGATCCCTGCTCGGAGCACCTCGGTCAGGAAGGGGAAAGCTGCGGGCAGCCGCAGAGCTGCCCACCGCAGCCAGCCAGGGCTACCCTGCCAGGCCTGCAGCGTTCCCAGCAGAGTTCCCAGCGCCCGCCTGGGCTGAGAGCCGGCCCCGTCCGGCACGAAGAGAGCACCCACGGCCCCCGTGCCGGCACTGGCGAGCACCAGCCCCTGGCGAGCACCAGCCCCTGGCGAGCACCAGCCCACGTGTGAGCGAGAGCGTGACCCGAGCGCTGCCTGCAGCGCCGTGTTTGTGTGCAAGCGCTTCCAGCGTGCATCGCCTTGGCGAGGGCCCATCTGCGGGAGCTGCTCCATGGGACGGGGCGTGCGTGCGGCCGTGCGCTCCAAGGGCTCCGCGCATTCCAGCGCCGGCAGTGCGGGGCAGCTCTGCGGGAGAGCCAGGGGCAGGGGCAGGGCAGGGTGTGTGTGTAGGGGTGTGCAGGGGTGTGCAGGGGTGTACCTGTGCCGCACGGTGCCCGCAGCAGGCAGGGACAGGCAGTGGGTGGCTCAGCGCGAGCAGCGGGGCAGAGGATGGAGAGCAGCCGGTCAAGGCTGAGCTCAGCTCTGGGCATCCCTGGGTGCGATCCCGATGATCCGGCCCGCGTCAGCGCTGGCTACGGGCTCCTCTGCCTTATGTAACCACGGCAGGGACGGAGCGCCGGATGGAGACCGGGGAGAGAGGAGCTCCCCACTGAGCCCCCAAAGCAAAGGGGTCGCGGCAGAAGCGGGATACCCCCGGCAGCGTAACTCTAAACGCCCGGCCGAGTTGCGTTGCCACGGGGCAGGCTGGCCCGGCTCGGCGCTGCCCCGGTGCGGGGCAGGTCCAGCCGCCGGGGCCGCTCCCCTCCGAGAGATGCCGCCGGGCTCAGCCCGGAACCCTCCAAAGCCGGCGGGCGCGGGGCGGCAGTACCGGGGGAGGAAAGGAGTCCTGGGAAGTTTAGGGACTCCACATTTTGCATGGAGTCAAGAGGAAAACATGCTCCCTAAAAAAAACCCAAATCCATGCAGGGTTCCGGTAGCTCCTCTCCCCGTTTGGCTGTGCCCCGCATCCTGCCATCTCGGGCACCGCGGGGCCTCGCGGCACCGGCACCCCCTTACCTGCCGGCGTCACTGCTGCTGCTGCCTGCCCTGCTCCAGCTCTTCCTCCTCCTCTCCTTCCTCCTCCTCTCTCCCTCTCCCTGCTGCTTGGGGCTCTTTATGGAGATTCATTCATTCATGCCTTCCCATCGGTCCCTCAGCCTTTCCCTGCCTCCCGGAGGCAGAGCGTGTGACGCCTCGCCCCTTTCCAGCCACTTTCTGTTGTCACAGAGCGGCGCTGCCCCAGCCCGGAGCGGCGGCCGGGCTGGGACACGCGTGGGCAGCACCGGGCCGGGGGAGCGTCCCCCAGCGCAGGGTGAGGGGCGTGGGCACGGCACCGACCCGCCCTGGGGATTATGGACCGTCTCTGGCATCCGTAACAGGCGCGTCGGGTCGGCCCCAGGGCTTTCCGCTCTGCCCTCCGCTTTTCCCATCCCTACGCCAAGCCGCTGCCCATCGCCGCTGGCTCCCACCGAGCAGCGGCTCTGCGGAGAGGTCCCCGGGCAACCCTCGCCCTTTCTTTCCCTCTCTGCTCTCCGTTCCATCCTATCCCAGCTCGTCTTTCCTCCCCCTCTCCCGCTGCCTCCGCACCCGCGCCAGGACCGCATCCCGCTCCACCGAGCGCTGCCCCATCCCCGCCGCTGGCAGGAGCGCTGGCTCAAGCTCGAAGCGGGGCGGCGGAGCCCGGCGTGGGGGGCCAGAGCTCACCGGCCACCCGGCCAGTCCCGTGTCCTTCCCACCCCACCTTGGGGAGGCCGCCCCGATGCCAGGGGCCGCTCGCTCCTCCAGGTCATCGGGCAAAGTTCGTCCCTGCCTTCCCCAGGACGGGGGTCCCCCCACTGCCCAGCGCTGCACTTCGGGGGGGCTGGGGACACGCTCCCGGTCCCTACCGGTAGCACCCCGCTACTCACTGCCCCCCGCTGCCATGGCAAACCCGGAGGGTCTGGGGAAGTGCGAGCCCTGCATGGTGTCAGGCAGCACGGTGGGAGGTGCTGACGGGGGATTTTAGGTGCTAAATTCGAGTGGATTGCTTCGTCTCTGCGAAAGCACGGGGTTATTCTTTCCAGGCAGGCAGGGCGGAAAAACCACGCTTTTTAAAGACATCATCGGAAATGTGAAGAGCAGCTCCCAGGTTTTGGCGCTGCTACAGCATTCGGAGCTATAAACCCTTAAGTTGGTGCGAAACCCCTTAAAAACCCTCCCAGCAGCGCCCCGCCCGCTCCCGGTGAGCCGCGCCGTTCCTGCCGCCGGTGCCACCCCCTTAGCATCGGTGCCATCAATTTCTATTAACGATCGCTTTATTCACCGCTGCAAACTTCTAAATATTTAATCCAGCGCGAACCGGCGGCGGAACGCGCGAAGCTGACGGGAGGAGGCGAGTTCCCGGCCAGGGAGGCGGGAGCGGCGGCTGTGCCCCGGGGGAGCCTTGTGATGCCAGTCCCCCTCGTCCCCTCCCTCCCTCCGCGGGGCTTGCCCGGGGCTGCAAATCACAGCCTGGACGTGGGCAGCGCCGCAGGTCCCCCGGGCTGCCCGACCCGGAAAGGTAGGGATGAGCGGGGGTGCGGAGGATGCTGTCCAGGGAGAGCAGGAGGAGGAAAGGGCTGCTCGGGGAGCACCCCGGCAGGCTGGTATCTCCCCAGCACCGGGACGCCGCTGCCCGTCGGGTCCCGCCGTGCACGGGAGGAGCAGCCACGCTCCACATGGAGCGGGACTAGGATTGGGGACCGGCGGGGGTTCGGGTTGGTTGGAGGGGTTCTACCCAGGGAGCGGGAGCTGTCCCCCCCTCCCTGGCACCCCGGGTTCCACGCACCTCCCCGCCGCCGCCCTGAAGACCCCCAGACCCGGCCAAGCCTCATTTAAGACGCGACCAAGAAAATTCTTTGGCAACTCTGCTGCGCCGACCGGCGAGTGCCTGGTCCGACGGGCGAGTACCCCAGTCCGAGGGGCGAGTTCCCCCGTGCTCCCTGCTCTGCCTGCATTCAGGAACCGAGACGGAACTTTACGGCAACATTTCTCATTATAATTAAAACTGCAACACACCCCCCGGGAAGGAACACGTTCCCGCGTCGTCGCGTGTCCGTACCACCCCCCACCGCCGCCCTTTTCTTAAAAAAAAAATGAAAACCAACCAAGCGAAAGCGGCTCAAACTCTCAGGCGGGCACCTGTCCCCCGCCTCCCCCGAGCCACAGCGACGGCAGCGATCATCAGTGGCACCCGGCGAGGTCCCGGGGACCGTCCCCCTCCCCGGAGCACGGACACCCCCCCGCCCTCCTCCACTAATTTTCTTTAATTAAAGCTCTATGTGCGGCGCGTTTGGCGAGGACAGAAATAGCCGCTGAAGGAGCGCGTGTGGGGGGAGGCAGGTCCCAACTGCCGGCGTGGGAATGCAGAAGGGATTGGGGGGGCGGCGGGAGCAGAGCCGGAGAGCGGCTCTACCACAGCTCCCACCCCAGGGCTCGCAGCCTCCAGGGTTATTCGGGGTGAGGGCTACAGCCTCCCCTGTCCGAGCGCTCCGTGCGGCGCTGCGGCGACCCGGGCGGGAGACCCCTGCCCCCGAGGCGACGCTACTGCCCACGGCAGCGGCTCTTCCCCAGGAGCACCGGAGATTTCTGCAGGCAACAGTTGCGGGGGCTCCCCCGGGGATGCTCCGGCTCCAGCGCACCCGCCGGCGGAGGGAGACCCCGAAGTGGGGATCCCCCATGGGCGGGGGAGGGAACACGGGCCAAGCGGCCGGAGGGGTTCCTGGCTCCGAGTCCCCGGCCCGGCCGTGGGGAGCTGCTCCGGTCGCGATCTCCGGCTCGCCCTAGGGAGAAGGACAGGGGGAGCAGCCCCGGCCGAGCCCGGGGACCCCCCGCCTGCGGAGGGAGGGCGCTCCGCTCCCCCGGCCGCCGGCCCCGCGGTC